>JAPMOQ010013892.1:430799-440954 GCA_026543055.1 Argiope trifasciata
ATCCTTTGTCAGGAAAAAACGAAATTACTTTCCGAACAACCTAATACATACTACTATTTTATGCTTTCAATAGCAAGATTCTATTATCTATTATGAATAAAGCTGAATCCTTCTTTTGATGTCAATTTTACAAATAGAAATAAATAAAACTCATTATGATAACAAATATATATAATTATGATTATTATTATAAAATTACCAATAATAAATATGCATAATAATCCTCTTCCTGCTAAATATAATTTTTCAACATTCTTTTAAACTTTCGAAAATTGACATACATTAAAAAAAATACAAATTTGAATAAATATTGATCTTCCTGTACACCAGTGTCTAGAATGAGTCCCTTTGGGAACTGAATCACGTATAATTTCTTTTATATCTTGTTTGGTTTTCAAATGATTTCAATATCTTTTTAGAAATATAGTTCTCTTCTGCATATAAGATTGCTGAATTCTCGACAAATGCGTGAAAGGCATGCTAATCTTCCTGTTTGCTGGTAGGCCTATGTTACGGCATTCAGAATTCCGTTTAAGTACACTGCTTTCATTTCCTGTGACGATAAATTATTCCTATATTTATTACAGCAGCGACAGATGGGACACAAGGGTGTGTTTTGAAACTAAAATTGGAGGAATGCGCTGAGTAGTTTCAATTTTATTCCTTTTTTTTTTCCCCTCATCAATATGGGTGAGTTTTTTTCCACCACAAATATACATTTTTAACTTCGCTGCGAGTTCTTGTGTTTTGTCTGTGTATTGTTAAAAAAATCCATTTGGTTTTTAATAATTTATAGATGAAATTTATACAATACGAATTCAAAGTTTCAAGGCAAAAGGAATGGATTTATAAATTGTGCAAAACCCTTATAACAATCACACTTGTCAAAAATTTTGAAAAATAAATGTTTTAGAGCCTTTTGAAAACCATAGTGTAAGTTATTCATAGTTGCAAATTAAATGTTATGACGATAAGATAAGATATGGTGCAATAATTCTTAAAAGGGCTGTATTGATATCAAATTTTTAATATCTGCACAAAAATAAAATTTAAAAACTTACCTTTAATAAAAATGATTAAAAAATATACTAAAGAAAACTGAAATGTGAATATATTTCAGAGTGAAATGAGACGCCTAAATGGAATTTCTTTATCAAAAAGGTTTTTTTTTTTTAAATATGTTTCAAAAGGTAATATAAAAGACCAATAAGTTTTTAAGTTATATTGTGGTTTAAACTCAAATGTATCTTTCAGTTGTTTCACATTGAAATTATCAAACCTTTCATCACGCGACTTCCTCTTATGTTACATTTTTCTTTAAGATTGTAATCAGATGACTCAATAATATAATCACTTAAGAATATAGTAATATCACTTAATAGAAATGCAATATACTTAATTAAATTATTCGTTCTGGTTATTAGTTAGACCCTGAATATTATTTAAGAGACGAATTTTTTTCTCTGACGTAAATATGTTTTAGTACTCAAAATAAAGACTTCCATCATTAAAACTCTATTATCAGAAAGCCAGGACTTTTAAATGCCTTGTGAAACGTAAGGAACTCATTAGAAATAATTACATCATCATTTAGTTATTTTTAATAAATAAAGTCATTTATATAGTCGAAACATCAGATTAATTTAATAAATTATGAAATAAAATGATTTTTTAAATAAAATTTCTTATAGATCATGTTTATTAAAATATAAACTTTGAAAATTTCTTTTCAAAAACATAATAACTTGTTTTTGAGGGATATAAAGAAAACAATTTAAGCTTTGGTAATCCAAGATTCTAAGAAATTAGTTTTAATAAATCATTCATAATGAACTCATCATGTACTCAGCTATTAACTTGACTCAAGCTTTAAAATAAAAAAATCCAGCTTGTGAATTTCGACATATGAAGCCAGAACAGTACCCATTACATTCTTCAAACCTGCCCCAAATGACCTTTTTTTTATATATATAATACTCGAAAAATGAAATTTGCAGAAACCTATGATTGGTTCAAAAAAAATGCAAATTTTCTCAGTAAAAATTACAATACTTATAATCTTTTAAATCTTATAATATAAGAATTAATAACATTACTTTTTTCAATGTTAATATCATTGCTGAAGAAAGAAATTTACAGATATTTTTAATGGATGACAGATCAAAAACTCACACCCTTGCCAACAAACTTGGCTGATATTTGGAGGCAAATATAACGATTCTGGAAAATATTAGAGTTACAATGATATCTATTAGGAGTCGAGACTTGAAAATCTTTCTAAATACCATACTTGGTGGAAGATTATAAAGGAGAAAATTGCTAATGTAAAGAATGCATTTTCTTTTTGGAAGGAATTAAGGAGTGAGCAGTCCAGTTTGTGGAGTAACTCTAAGTGTTTTACCCTTAGAGCTATTATGTCATACCAATATTAAAGATTTTCTATCAGATAATGTTTTACTTAGTATCTACATAGCATAGATTTTAGTTGTGCTTTCATCATCTAAATTCCATGTTTTCCAAATTATTCACATAATCTTCCGATTTCCAGCGATTGAGCTTTTATCTTTTATAGCCCATCAACCAGACAATTCTCATAACAATACTTTTGTTGTAAGATTCTTTCATTTTTTTTTATTACAATCAGTGATGCCACTTTTATCAACATAATTGTTCTTTAGTTTCTATGTTACTGACTTTTGAAAATAAAGACATTGTAAATCATGAGCATGATCTCTTAGGAAATGTTTAATGGTGCGGGAAGTCCCAAAAAAATATTTCAAATCTACTTAAAGAAAGCCCTTTTCTCTTTTACTTATACACCAGGAAATATTTATCCCTCCAAAAAAGGGCTCAGATGAAATAAAGAATCTAATCAGAAGAAAATTAAAGACCTAATAAAGAGTTTCAGAAACTTACTCGTCTTATAGAGCATCCGATCTCAGGTTCCTGAAACGAAATGTTTACATCTAGAATTTAGAGCTGCTTTTTGGGTAGCTAATAATATACCCATTGCAACTTATTCTAATTAGAATTTCCTCGAATAAGCAATGGGAAGATATTTATTTTCATTTTAAAAAGATATTAACACAACATTTTAAATCTTGTTTTCTTGTTTTAAAATTTCATTCGATAAATGTCACATTATATAATTGTTTCTTCTATAATCATTGAAAAAATATCACGCCATGATCTGATAAATCTTTGATAAAATAACGTTTTGTACATTCTATCAAAATTTCGATAGATAAATTTTAATTGACGTTATTTGTTCACCACGTAATTTATTTGCAATATGAACAAATAAAATGAAAATTCTCAGGAAAACTATAATTGATATTCTTGCCTAATTATAAGTTACTGCATGAAACAAAGAGTTGAAACAAAAATGATCTAAGCTTTTAGTTTGTTTTGTCTGGCTAGTTTTAATAAGAATGTTTACTTTATTTGCGCGGGTATATATAAATATGGTTTTTATAAAATGCAAATCCATCTCTGAAATTCATTGCTTATAGGTTTAAATCATTTTTAAAGAGGAAAAATGTCTTCCAAAAAATTTTCTTCAGAGTAATTTTGGTAATTGCTCTTTTCTTTTTCATATTATCAAATTCTTAACTGAGTAAATAATTTATGAAATAATAGGAAACGGAAAGGCTTGAAACGACAAAAAACGCAAAGAATATGAAAAGAAGATAGAAATTTAATTCGAAGAAAGATAAAAAAACTTATATATTTTTTTCTTCAAAAAATAATATCTTGGCATGTCAACGGATATTTGCAGTGGAGAAAAATGTCAAAAAATTTGAAAAAGCGTAATGCCTGAGGGTTTTTAGAGAAAGAGAATTAGTGATGAAGCACTTCAACTAAATTATGTTATTGTTTCTTTATTCACTGGGAGAATTTGTCTTTTTCCTTATCATTTTAGGAAGAATTACTTTGTGCTGAAAGGAGAATTATTTACTGGAAGAGGGAAGCACGTGTCAGCAGAATGGAGATAAAAAATTAAGTTGAGGAGTCTTGAGTCCTCTTTCTCAAAACTTTCTGAAACATTTTTTTTTTTTTTTTTTTGCGCAATTAAGTAGTAAATAGGTTAAAAAATTCTACTTTTTCTCTATCCGCAGTAACATTCTTTTATGACACAATGTATGATTTATGAATTTTTAAAAAAATTATATAATTAGTCTTTATATCAAACCTAGTCTACAATACAAAAAAATGTCAAATATTTGTATTTAATTCTGTCAAATAAATAAACAAATTCAAATATACCATTTTTAAATTTTTTTTATTATTATAATTATTTAATTCAATAACAATTTCCATCGATCACAATTCTCTTTTTAGGTATAAAAAATGCTCTCACGCATGCATATATATATATATATATTCATTGCATCCAAAATTATGTAACAGAAAAATAATGCTGCTTGACAAAAATAATGCTTTATTATCCTGCTTGACAATTATCAATTAAAAAAGGCAAGTATTCCAATTTAAAGTGTTCTAAATTTTAAAACAAGTAAGCGTTTCTATTTCAAAATAAACCAGTAAAATGCTTCTTTGCAACTTAACGTCCAGTAAATGTGTTTTAAGTATAGTGATGGTTGCATTGGAATTTTGGAACAAATATCAATGAAGTATCTACAATAAAAGCATAAAATAAAAATCTATAAAAATTTGCAAAAAAGTATAAAGATAACATCTATTTTGGTATCTGAAAATAGTTATTTGAAAATTTTATAGCACTTAAAACGCTGCTTCGCATATTTTTTTTCATGACATTTTTTTATATTATATACTAGCCGCCTTTGGCGACCAGCTGGTTCGCCATGAGTAATGCGTTCTAAAATTTTCAATTAAGTCACATATTCATTAGCCTTGAAGCAATTCCGGGCATTGATTGGCCTGAAATTAAAAATGTTTTTTTCCGTGATGCTGCCAAAATATTAAATATGTTTTTTTAAAGAAAGCAAAAAAGAAAAAAACTATTGAATTAATGATACAGATATTGTAAACGATTACAGAAATATGCCAGTAAGTCGGGATTTCAATGCATATCCTGTTTAAATTCAATCAATGTTTACCATAAATAAAGAAGATTTGTTGAATAAAATGATTTAGATATTGCAAACGATAATAGGAACCTTTGCTTTGCATTTATTTTTTTCGAAAATATCACATTTTTTGTTTCTTTTATTTTATCCAGTCACGTGCTAAAAGTATCATTTCTTTAGATTTATTTTGCGATGATAGTTTTTTTTTATTTGAACTTCCGGCATTCTTTTATTTTATCCAGTCACGTGCTAAAAACATGGTTAAAATATTTCTTTAAAAATTCGTTAAAAATAGAAGCTTACATTATAAATTTAAAATTCTGATACCGTTAGAAAGCTATTTTTTTAAATCTTTAAATGGATATAAAAATCATGTTTGTCCAATAATATTTTCGGAAGTTATAGCGGAAAGACGTCGAAATTTCTCTTAAATTTTAATTAATTCAATTTCTAATTAAAAATTCGAAAAAAGGGCTCCGAGGTGCACATTCCCAACCTCCAAGGTATACATGTACCAAATTCGGTAGCTGTAGGTCCAACGGTCTGACCTGTAGAGCGCCAACACACACACACACACACACACGCACACACACACACTTTGAGCTTTATTATAAGTATAGATATAGATAATATTTTAAAGGTTATTTGATATGTAGCGAAAAAAAATTATTTACTGTGTTGTGCTATAAAGTAAAAGATTCCGTTATCATTTTCCAGCTGAATAGTTTCTTGGTGTTTTTTGAGTTTTGTGGTTCATTTTATTAGAATAAAATAAAGGTAGTTCTCAGTCCTCCATATTTGATTACTATATCATCTTCTGTCATCGTTTTAGGAATTATACTAATGCGCATGATAAACACTTATTTCCTGTCATTCATGCTATTATCCATTGCTGTAAAACAAAAAAAAACATATTGTAGAATATATCCATGATGTTGATCGATATTTTGAATACTAAATAATATCACGGAGAGACATCTTAGCAGTATTCTTGAGTAATTTGTGCTAATCGGTAAAAAATTATTGTAAATTTTCAACAAATTAGATTCCAAGAATAAAATCTAACTTTTGATTATTTCAATCCAAAAATTGTTAACTTTTATCAGGAATTAAATTTTATTTTATTCGCGATAAAATCAAAAGTTAGTTTTGAAAACTAACTTTTGTTTTTAGTCTCTTTCTTTTTGTGTGAGTGTTTTGAAACAAACAACCTTTTTGGAATGCACTGAGAAGAAGAGGATCTATATGGGAATCTGGAAATTTTAAGTTCAGATACAAATACGTAAATAACTTTCTTCAATTTTTGAAAAGTTTTAACAAAAAGAAAAATGAAATCCCTTAAGTCTTTTACCATAAGCATGTTACGGCAGAACAGTACTTCCGTATCCCTAACCATTCTTTTTACTTAATGATTAAATGAGAATGTTAAATAATTAAATATTAGAATAAGTTTACAATTTCAGCTTCGATGAGTGAAGAGTGCACTACAGTGGTAAGAACAGCATGACTGACTCGCATGTTGGGGGGTGCCTGGGTGCGAGTCGTGCTTTTTTGCTTTATTTCTTTACTTATGTATTTATATTTTATATTTTTGCTCTTTTAAGTCTATCTATATAAAGATCTTTCCTGAAAAAAAAACATCTTTTTAGATGATTCCAAAAAAGGTTTACAAGCAACAGTATTTGGAAAGTAGAAATTGTGGATGGGAATATTGTTATCAAGAGTGGACGGATATAGCGCTAGTTGTCTTAGACCAGTCGTTAGAACAGAAAATGGTTATACTTCTTCTTCTTGTACATAGCCGACCGCCCAGACACCACTGAAATTTGTTGTGGGGGACTGCTCAATAAGTATTGTCCAACCTTACATTGACCGAAAGTCAAACTAACATTCCATTCGGGGTAGTAAATAGCTCTCTTTCTCCCCTATTGCACACTCTCAAACAGTTGGAATGAAACTATCAGTCTTTAACATCATATCTTTAGGGTTTTGAGATTACCTGGTACCATCAGTTCTGTACTTAAATCATTATTTACAATCTTCAGGTATTTCCTTAACTCTAGGATCTCCATTCATTTCATTAAATAGTGGTAAACCATACCAATTTCCTGCATTTATTTTCCTGCGTTCTTCCATCTTTGGAAATATACAGGAAATCTCTCATGTCCAGATATTATTTGGATTATAAGGGGATGGTATCTTCTTATTTTAATTTCTGGATTAGGAATAAAACCGAAAGTTACTCTTCCTTTTGTGGACATATACCATCTACCAAACTATTGTAATTTTATTTCTTTTCTCATTTCCCCTTTTAAAACACCACTTGATTTGGGGACAATAATATCAATATTCTCTTTCTGTGTCGCTAACTTCGCATCGTGATCCGTCTTTTCATTACTATATATCCCAATATTGGCCTTAATCCAATTCAACTCTATCGACTTGTTAATTTTAACACTTTTTATTTATTTCTTTTATCGCACCTATTACCTAATTACAATTGTATGAATGTTGTATTACAATTGCAATTTGACCATACCAATACCAATTACAACCTATTACCTAATTACAATTGTGTGAATATTGAATGACTTGTAAAATTGACAGAGAATCGGAAAAATTAAGCTCTTCACCCCGTCCTCCACCCTTTCACAATATTCAATGACCATTTTTAAAGCTTGCACTTCTAGCTGAAATTGTGTTGCATGGTTCGATAATCTAACAAGACTTTTATCGATCTCTTTCCCATAGTATTATACTACTATAGAAGCTCCTACATTATTTTCATCTTTAAAACCATCTGTAAAAATTACTATCCCATCCATTTTTGAGATCTCCATTTGAAAATTATGAATAAACCATTCAACAGGGTGTTGTTTGAACTTGCCAAAATACATCTCATAATCTTTATTGTTGAAGCGTTTGTTTTCTATTTTAACTTTATTTCTAGAATTTCTTATTCTATTATTTATAGTTCTTAATTTAGTGAATATTTTCGTTGCTATGAGATCCATTGGCAAAATTTCCTGTTATTCCTTGAAGGACTTCTGTAGAAATGGATCTATATGCGCCAGACATAATGATCAGAGGGCACCGTTGGATTTTCCTTAGATTTAACTTATGTCCCCATGCTCCATGCCCCGAAAGAACAAATGGCTCAATGGCCCCAGTGTAGATCCTTCTTAGAAAGTTTTTCTTTTTCTATAAAATTTATCCACAACTGTCACCAGTTTATATGTTAATACATCCACTTTTTTCTTGGTCTTTCTAAAATGCTACGTAACTGTTAATTTATTGTCTTATGTAATTCCTAAGTATTTTATTTGATTATATACATTTATATTGCTATTGCCCATTTTTATGTTAGGTGGATCAGTTAATTTTAAACGTTCTCCAAACGTAATAGGCATTTGAGTTTTTTCCTTTAATTAAACTCAAGTTTGTGTATTTTGCCCCATTTTATTAGCTAATGAATTATTTGTTCACCTTTAGTTTCCAGTTCATCTTTTGTCCTCCCGAGATTATTAGTAGCACATCATCGGCATACGCCTGTATAAAGCAGTTTTCCGGAAGATTGATCTTAAATGCAGAAATCATAACCAAATTTCAGAATAATGGCCCGCTGCATGAACCCTATGGCTCTCCTTTTTCCATTATAAATTCCTAATTATTCTCTCTTTCCTGGTAAATACATTTTGTTCCAGTTATGTAATCTTTAATCACTTGAAAAAAGTTGCATGGGCAATTCATTTTTATAAGGGCATATAAAATGTTTTTCCCTCCATACCGAATCATATGCTCCAGCGACATCCAAAGATATAACTGTTGTTTTTAGTTTTCGATTCATCGCAGCTTTTTATTTTACTCCATAGTGCATTGTGGGTTGTTTCAAAAGAGTGGTTACATTAAAACCCTGTTGATTATGATGCAGTATGTTTTGTGACGTTAATAAGAGCTGTACTCTTTGAGTTATCAGTTTATACAAGATTTTACTTTCTGTTGTTAGCAAATAAATTGATTTGTAGGATTTAGGTACCTCTAAGTCTCTATCAGTTTTAGGAATTAAAATCAGTTTTGCTACCTTCCGCTGATTTGGGAACGCACCTAATTCTATGCACTTGTTATATAACTCTAGAAGAATAAATAGACCTTTCTGTTAATTTCAGCAAGCGTCTACATTGGCATGTTTTCTAATCCAGGTGTGTTTTTTTAGCCATTTTATTAATCGTCACTCTTATTTAATTTACTAGGAATATTTTATCTTTTTCACTTGTTTTACATTCCTTAATACTTTTCCTCATTTTCATCTGTTTTTTTTCCTACTGTTTGGGGAACTATTCCTCTTTGAAAAGGTATCTCGCAAAATTTTAAAAGTTTCTTTTGTATTTTTAGTTTTTGTTCCATCCTGTTTTTTGACATCATGCTTTTCATTTTATCTGCCTCTAATTTATAAGACAGCTCAAAAGGGTTCATTCTCGTTATTTTGCCACATAAATTTTCAAAGTATTCTCTACTTTTCTTACCTAACATTCCTCTGTATACTGATTCCTTTTTTAAATATAAATTTGACTTTTCTTCATCGTTGGTTTCTTCACTTACATCGTTGGTATCTATGCCTCAAATTTAGAGGCATAGATACCATACCAAAATTTTGTCAATTTTCTTTGTTTCTCCAACTCTTCTTCCCACCAGGGGACCCTAAAGATGATTTGTCCCTTTACTGTTCGATCTTTGAATTACAGAATTCCTTGGATGAATTCTGTAAATTCTTCAACCTATAGCTCTAAATATATTTTAGATTTTATCCTTTACATTATTTCCATTATATTAGTATATTTTTCAGCCATTTCAGAACTAATTTTCTGAATTTTCCTCTTGCTTAATTTAAAGATTTCTGTTGGAAAAACTCTCTCACCCATATTAATTTGAAAACCCAAAAAACTATGGTCACTCAGAGTACTTTGGACAATCTTCCATGCCTTTGCTTGGTTATGCAGATCTTTAATTCATAAGGCGACATCAATCCAGCTTCTCCCACTAGCAGATTGAAATGTTGGCAATGAGATTCGATCATTCCAAAAAACAAGGTTTTCCTTAAAAGTGA
>JAPMOQ010013900.1:0-12655 GCA_026543055.1 Argiope trifasciata
AGTATATGAATACATAAAAGAATATGAAACAGTATATGAATCTTAATATTTATTTATCAAGTTTCTAAATATTCTGGGAATGATGAATGCAATTCGTTGCAATAAAAATATTTATTTAATTTTATAGTAAGCAGAAATGTATATAATATAAATAAAAATAAGTCAATACCAACAAAGACCCAGATAATTAATTTACCTATTATTATATAGAAAAATATTAAATATAGCTACCTTAAATAAAGTACATTCTTAACAATCATATGTTGCTGGATCAAATCAATACTATTACATTCTTACAATTGGTAGAGAAAATGGAAATTAGAATGCTGCTTTAATATTATTAAGAGCATTTGTTACTTCTAAGAACAACCGACTTTTCAGCATCTACCCTTCCCTTTATGCCTTAATTGAATACATACTCTATATACTTGGGCAACATATTTAACAAAAAACACACAAAGCCATGCTTTCTAATCAAACAAAGTATATCTGTTTTATAAAATTAAATACTTTGTCCTTGGCTCTCAGATTTTATTTATTTATTTAATAATATATAATAAATTAGATTATTTGATTTTGCCTGTGGGATTCCATATATTATGAGATTTGAATATTCTCGAAAATACATTTGGAATATTGGATAGAAGTGATATTCATTGTGATCATACAATATTAGTAAAAATTGTAAGATCATAACACTTCATTACATTTGGTCAAATTGTTAATATTATTTTAATGTGTTTTAGCACTAGCTTTTACAAAAACTTTCTAAGAATATATCCAAGTAACAAAAAGTGAAAAAGTGTTTCTATCAAACTGGAAAGTTCTTAGGAGAAAAATATTCATTACCTCTAATTGGTAATGAATTTCTTGAAAACATTTTATAATTAAAAACTTTCAAATAAAACCATACAAAAGTTTGTCTAACAAAATAAGAGGGATTTCAAATATCCTATACATACCTGGTAAAGGTTCACTAGGCATTTGTAAACTTTCTAACTTTGAATTCAAACCTTTTAACTCAATTTTAGATGACTTCAATGTCTGTAGTGAATCTTTCAACTGTGAGAAAAAAGTACATTAATATTTTTTAAAACTACAATCAAATTATAAAATATTGATTTTCTAAAATAAATTTGCTTTTCAAATTATTGTTAAATTAAAAAACAACCCTCCCCCCTTTGACAGTATATAACTATATTCATCTATTTTTTAACTAAAAGGTTCTTCAAACTCATCATTTTACAAGTAACTTAACATTCCTAAAACATAATCTATATCCAAAGCTAATAGTTTTCAGTACTATATTCATGCGTATAAACATTTGCAATCTAAAACTCAGCAAGATAAACAAATTAAAAAAAAAAAAAATTAGAAAAAATAAATTAAATAAAATTACTTGCTGGCAATTGCTTCTATAAGAGCATTTCCAAAATTTAGTAAATCATATAATATTTAGCAAAGTACAAAGCAATAAAGGGTATATACATATGTGATATTCTATATTAATATAAATAAGTCACTGATGGTATGTATATATGTTCCACATCCAAATAACTGGACTGAATTAAACCCAATGTTGCATGCTTATTATTTAAGACCAGCAAAGGCATATAAACTTTAAAATGTTAAAAAATTAATTAAATACTTGATTAATTAAAAAGGAACAAAAAAAGTAAATCTCTTTCCCACAGTAATTTTAGGGGAAATTATTACTGGAATAATACTTTTAAACCAACCAAAAATTATCCATTTCAATGACATCAAACTCTTTTCTACATAATATTTCTTTTAATTGTCTTTAATTTTTTTTAAATTTAATGCATTGAAAATGTATGATAAGTTTGAACTACTCTACTACTAGGTTTTTTTTTAAATTCTATTTTATTTTAGTAATTTTTTTCACAGTTTTTTCATTTATTTTAAAGTAGTGGTTTAACAATGCTTAAAAGTTAGCATAAATCAACTGTTCAAAAAGAGCCCCCCCCCCCCCCCCAAAAAAAAAGATGTTACTATCAAATTAAACATTTGAAGAACAGTAGTTTCAGGGTATGAGAAATTAACCTAAATGTTAATTTTATATTCAATGAAACTTGGTGAAAATTATTCCAAAACAAATTTATACTATCATAAAATTGGAAATTTTGCTGGCTCAATAATATGCTTCATTTTTTTTTTTTTTTTTTCAAAATTTGTAATATATTTTTAGAAAAAGCAACACGATTGATTTTGAACTTACAAATGATTAGAAATTTTAATTAGACTTTATATTTGATTAGAAATTCATGGGTGCTCTGTTGGAGGATGATAATTTTGAACTACACTACAAATTTTTTTAATTTCCTTATTATTTCACTGCATACATCTCCAAAAGAATTTTGTATATAAAATTTATACAAAATGTAAATTTTTAATTTTAATACTATGCATGAAAAATCTTTATTTCAGAACAACACCAAGTACATCAGATAGTATTTTGTATAAAATTGGAAATTTTCTTCGCTAACTTAGTTAATTTTATTGTAACACATAATCTGTTTTTAAAAAGATATATTAATATTTATTCTTTTTTTTCTGTCTCAAGATACTTAAGAAACGCTTATTTTTAAAGATATAATTTGACTACTCATCTAATTATAAAATTGATGAACAAAATTTATACAGGAAATTAATTAAATTATAGGAACCAAACTTTGAAAAATTACCTCAAAGAGGGAAACTAAGAAATACATTCCCTTTCTTTTAATCATGTTTGTTGAAAATGACCCTTTCGATTTCAACCCTTTGAGAGATAAAGGGTTATTTTTCTCAGCACAGAAAACAGGTTGCTCTTTTGTGGTTTTGTCTTTTTCAGGATCCTACATATAGTTTTTTTATCATCGTTTCATTCCATTTTCCAAACTAAATTAGTAATTCACTAATTTTGTAAGGTACGCTATCAAATTAGATATTATGATACTAAATCATTTAAATAAAATTTTCTGCTTGTATAGTTGTTTAGTTAATTAAAATAAAACTTTACAAATTTTATATTTATCTATAGAAATAATACAAAAAAAGAAATTCCATTGTAATTATTTTGGAATGTGGAAATAATTGAAATTTATTAAATGTCACTAAATATGAATTTAGCAACATTTTTTATCAATATATTATTTATAATGTAATATGAACAAATTATTGAAGAATAAATATTTCCAAAGGATATCTATTAATTGGAAATGTGAATTTATTTTCACTAATTCAAACAAATCTTTCCAAACATTATTCAAAATTATTGAAGACATTTATTATTAATTAAATATATAAGTGAAATGATTTTATTTTAGAAAAATTCACACATCACGATTTTGTTCATTAAATAAATTAACAATATTTGTTATTCTTAATTTTTCATTAAATAGCAAGGACTTCTGCTTTTTTAAAGTCATCATTTCTTAGTTTAACATTATAATAAACTATAATTTTTATTTTGTGGAGTGACTCCAGTATTTTGCAAAATTTCCAGTGCAAAAACAAGACTTCATTTTTTTTTTTTTTTTTGTAGTTTTCACCAAACGTTTGTAGATACAACAAACATTTTGTAGCTGTTGGACAGTATCTAAGTTGCATTATATCTAACAACAACAACAAAGGCACAATACAAGTAAAATTTTGAGATAGCATGTGAGTATATATAAATACAGACACAAAAAAATATGTATTTTTTTTATTGTTCAGATTGTCAGAAGTTATTAGCAGCTATTTATCATTATGTATATGCAAAAGGAAAGGAAGAAAAACTAAAATTCTTTTACCTTTAAAAATGTCTCTGACTTCAATTTCGTAGCTTCAAATGCAGGTCCAACATCTATTGTTTCATCTTGGGGATTATTCAAATATAATTTTAATTTATTATATGTGTTTTTGAAGTCACCAGATACATGATTGGAAAGATTAATCAGTGAGTTGGAAAGATTATCTTCAACATCACAAAGCTCATTATGAAGTAAAAGTGAATCCTGAAAAAAGAAAAGACTTTTTTTGTTATATTGCATTAAAAATATCAGGAAAGGTACAGTGGCTGATGGGCTGATGAAATGTTTATGACAGTTAACATATTGATCTAAGAAACACTTTCATAAAAATAACCTAGGTCTGTATAGTGAATATCTTAAAATTTTTCTTGTATCTTAATCTCATTTGTTGGCACCATTGAACAAGATCTGTTTAGCCAAGGAACAGAGGCAAATGGAGTAACTAGGAGCAGCAATTACCTGAAGAAGTCAGAAGTTAGAGCAACCAAGTTGAATTTTATATTTTCAGTTTCGAAAAATAGTTTATGAAAATTGCATATTTCATATGCTGTGTTAATCACTTGCATATTAAAATTTGTTACACTTTTCAATATAACTTTGTTTCATCTTTAAAAAGATGGGTTAATTTAAATTAACTTGTTGCTTATTTTCTGATGCACTAGAATCTTAAAATTTTGTAGGTGTTTTTCCCAATTCTAATAATCTATTTTAATATTTTCAAAAAAAGTAACATTTAATTAAATTTTGATTATGCAACTGTAACACCATCTGAACTGATTATAAACAATCATAAAACTAATGAATGAGGAGGGAAAATATCTTTCATAATTAATAATAAGTTTAACATGAATTACCTATTAAATTAGAAAGATACATGTTAAATCATCATTGCATATGAATAAACTTCAAGAGATACTATATATTTTTCACTCACTTTATTTATTTCATGTTTTTAGAGTGACTAAATCAAAATCTCACAAAAAATTTAATAATAAATCGACTATTGGTAATGAATAATTCAAAATATGAATATCATTTTTGAATGGATGATATTAGTTATCCAATCATTATATGTAATAAAAAAAAGAAAAGAAATAAAAGATTTATTTACATTTAAAAAAATAAGTTATAGCTTCACTAACCAAACAATGATGAAAAAAGAATATTAAAAAAAAAAATTACTTACACAACATTGAGAAGATCCAACATTTGCTTCGAGAATATCATTTTTAATAGACCAGTTTGGGTTTAAATTGTCATTTGATTTTAGGACTATCTCTTTAATTTCTTTCAGGCTCTTTGTTTTTGAACTATAAGGAAAAAAAATTAAAAAAGATTTAATAATATATTAACATTCTATAAAAAAAACAAAAAGCTTTTATTATGATTTTTTTTTTTTTAAACTTACGATGCTTGAGCAAAAATTGCTTTATTTTCTTTTTCAATATGAGACGGAAAAAGTTGAACCTTTTCTTTGAATAAGTATTTAAAATTTACAGAATTACACAGGTCACTAATATATTTGATATGTTTTTCATACTGTTCTTCAATACTTTCTGCCCTGCAATTAACAGAATCATTAATAACAATCAATTAACAGAAATTTAAAGCATTTATTCATCAAAAGAAATGCAACCAAATTAAAGAACTAAAATAAGTTACAAATGCAATAGTATCTTTAAATATTCAAACATTAAAATAAAACACATAAATATTTGCGAATATTCCAGCCCCCTAGTTTACTTGCTGAGTTTAAAACAATACTATTCTATCACACATATACAATCATGTTGACAATATCTCTGGTTTGTTTTGTTATAAAACCAGGGTGACATAAATATCGACGAATGCCAATATATAATATGAAGTATAAATATGCATTTCTATGTGAATAAATAAATTAAAAGTATTCAATTTAGTACTAATTAGATAAGTTACAATAAAAAATATTTTAATAAATAATCGAGCAGACACATAAATGAAAACAAAACAAAAAAATGTTGAAAAACAATATTTAATAGCAGAAAACAGACATAAATATCCATGAAAAATTTAAACAATCCATTTCCAACCAGTTTTTAATGTTTAACCCCAATACAAGTATCACACATTTATGGGCTCAAAAAACAGTTCTAGATAAACAAAAATCCATCAGTTAAGAATGGTTTAAAGATTTTTTTTTTTTAAGTATGGTTTACTATTTTTACAATAATAAAATTATGATACAAAAAAAAACTTATCACTTAAGAGAGAGAAAAAAATGTCAGAAATAAATTATTACAAAAAGAAAAAGCAAACTACTGTGGTTTAAATTAAATATATAAATGTGAAAACACAAAATCAATCATAATGGAACTAAATAGAAAATTAAAAAAATAAATATTCATATTTTAAACTATAAAAAAATTTCAACATCAGTTTAAAAAAATTCAGAATAAAAATAAATTTGCTTAGATTTTTAAAAAATTGAATAAAAAATTATTTTTTCTCTCTTTTATTGTTTATACAATTTACTTTATTAATTGCTTGAAAGAAAAAAAACCATGCAAAAATCTTAGTGTTGGATTAGTGTTCCAAAAATGTTTCCATAAATAATTTGTATACAAAGTATATTTGAGTCAAAGAACGTTTGCTTTCAATGAATTATCGATAAAGAACTAAAAATGCTAAAATTTTCATTGTTTCCTCCCCCCTCACTACCACCATTTCTTAAGTTCAGAGCCTTTTACTTATCATTCCCTTTCTATTTTAGATTTGTCAATTCCTAGTAATTTTGACAATTAAATTTGGAAAAAAAAAAAAACTTTTATGATGATATTCTTCCTTTAGTTCAGAACTTATCTGAATTATAAAGATACATTTAATAAATAAAAATTAAAAGCTTAGGATAAAATTAAAAAGAAAAATAAATTATTTTAAAAAAATATATTCTCTTTACCATTTTGATATAATATTTAGTATTAATTATCTCCCATCTGGGGCTTTATCAAATAATATTTTTAAAAAAATAATACTATGTAAATACTATTTGACTATTTGATTACTCTATTGTAGACTATTATTTGGCTGCTATTTGATTTTCAATTACTTTTTGTATATATGTAAAATCTTCAAAAGGATTTAACTTCCTTTTCTTTCTCTCATTTACTGTACATTAGATTTTTTAATAGGTTGTGAAAAAAAGTTATACTTTTTCTAGTTGAAATCAATTAATACTATGCAAAATCATTTTGACTTAGATTTAAGATAAACTTCACTTTTGTAAGCATTTCTTCCTTTTTCTTTTTCGAATATACCAATCAATATAGACAGTACAAGAAAGTATGTATTATTTTTGATTAGCTTTTAGCTACCATGGCATTTTGAGAGCAGATATTCGAAGATTTACTCATGAAAATGCAGCATAAAATAGCAAAATGAATAATTAATTTTGCTAATTACATAGTATTAGTAAAATGATTAAGAATGAAGTAATCTCTTTCCTTTTTGTGGGATGGATCATTCTTATACATACTGCTTAGCATAACCTACATAAAAACCAGCAATAATTCAAACATCAGAAACAAACAAACAATTATTACAAGAATATTTAACAATATTATTGTAAATATTAAAGTACAAGTGTTGTCTCTACTAGTAATAAAAATAAATGGTGCTCTATAGATTAGATTCTTTGACCTAAAACTACTAAATTTTGCATACATATAACTTAGAGAGTGGAAATATGCACCTTGTAAAGAATTTTAAAAAAATTAATTGAAAACTAAGATGAATTTTTTACTTGTTTGTGAGAGCTCTGGAAAATATATCTGAACAAAAATAAATTTTACACAATTTTAAAATTTAAAAAAATTGTATTTTTGATTATATGAATAGTTCTGCAGTTAAAAAAATTTTTTTGCCTACTTTTCAACAATAAATTATATTGTTGCTCTGAAATTAAAACAGATTTTTCATTGTTTCTTCAAATATTTAATCAAAAGATTTCCTTCCCAAATTGAAAACTATATAAGGATTCTGTTTAATATCCATATAATTAACATGGATATTAAATAATACAAAAATCAAATTTCAGTACCATGAATATTTGAAAACAGACAAGTTATGATGTTTTAAAAGTACTATGATATGGATTTGATTTCCATTAGAAAGATTCATGTCTACACTAAAAACAACATTTGCAAGACAATTAATGAAATTATAAGACATAAGACAATTTAATGTAATTGTATTAGCATGATTTAATTGAAATTAAATATAGTTGACGTTTCAAGAAAACCAGCTTGTCACTGAAGGTGATTAGTATCAATTAGTATTAGTATCCTTAATTGTCTTTGAAATAAAAGAAACAATTCATTGGTAGCATATTACATTAATTCTTAACTACATCTGCACATTGGCAAAATGCTTAATCCATTTGAATCATATCAGAAAAAAATTTATGAGTGCATTTTTTTTAGAAATGGGAGATTGCAAGTGAAATAAATAATGTAATGTATCAAACAAAATATTCAAGTAAATTTAATGTGTGAAGTATTATTTTAAATATCAGAAATATTTTGCTTAATATGAGGAAATTTTAAAGATACACAGGAAAATAAAATGCTCGACAGAAATATCAGCAATAGCATCTTTCCAATACTTTGAAGACCAAAAATTTAGCAAATGTATATGGTTTCTCAACACTTAAAGTAAAATGATGCATACACAAAAGACTTACAGAAAATTTTGCCAATGATGACAAACTTTGTAAATCAACAAATAAATTACTATTAAAAGGAAAATTAAATTAATTATGGTATATGATAATTATTTACAATATATTTGTTCTGGATCATAATTTTGGTTCAACACTAGTTTAAAATTGCTCAATATTAAAAACCCTTATATTTTCATAACACACAGGTCTAGGCTCATGGACATTTAGTTGATATTTTAAAGAGGAATAATAATAATATTAATATTTTTTTTCTTTAAAATAAAAGGGGGTCATTAAAATTAAAAGTTAAGTTAACAATAATGAGAGTTGATCTTTAATTACTTTTTTTTCACATATAATGCAAAAGCAAATCTATTTTTGTTAATTATGTTGATCAATAAAAAATATGTTTTTTAATTTGAAAAAAAAAATGGAAATACAGAGGCATGATTTGATGATTGATAACCATAAGAGTTTCCTGATCAGGTTGGCATCCTTATATTGATTATTTATTCAAATGTAACAGAATAAATTCACAAAGCTAAAGTCAGCTCCAATTTATTTACTACAACAAATTCTGTTTCTTTTTATAAAACTTATATATGAGTAATTAAGGATATAAAAATAAAATTGCCAAACTAAAAATATCTTAATTATCAATAAAAAATAATTAGAATACTAGTAAAAATTCAATAACATAAAAGTAAAAATATGATTATAACAAATAAAAGTATATAAAAGTAAGCTATTTTAAAATTTAACTGACAAGTTGAGATGAACAAATAGGCATTTGTAATGTTTTCAGAGTGCTCATGAAATTTAAAACCAGACTCCCACAGACTTAATTTGGTTCTGTTATCATTAGAACTAGATTTTTATCATTTAGACCATAACTATCCCTGATCAAAAATCGATAAAAAAAATATATATGATATGTTATGTAAGAAAGCCTGCATGTTATGCACTAACTCATAAAAAATAATAATAAGATAAAGAATGAACCACATACCCATGATGTGAGGAATGGCATTTTCTCCATAAAATATCCACTAATAGTGACCAGAAATTTAACTGCTCTTTAAATGGTGCAATGCCCTAAAAAGAATTCATAGCAAATTAAAATATATTGATCAATTATTTTGAGGAAATAAAATTAAGTTTCCTAAGTAGATAAAGATTATTTTTGATATTCAATCAAATTCAAGTTTTTTCCTTAAACTTATATTATATATATCCATGGATATTGATTTAGAACTAAATATAAAAAATGGAATTTTCTGCTTTTTTTTATTGGATCGTGAATCCTCAGATAGAATTTTATGTTTTAACAAAGAATAGCATATTTTATGTTTTAGCAAAGAATAGCAAAAGAAAAGATTCCAAAAGATGACTTTCAAATAGCAGGTCTTAAAATTTTGACTTTTTCTAGGCAATCCATCAAATAGATTAAAGTTAATTCAATCTTTAAGTTAAGACAAAGAAACATATTTAAGTTACCATTTTTCATAAAAATATAGGCTTCATGAGATTTAAAACATAGTTACTTTTTATCTTTTCACATATTGTGTGATAGATTATTTGTAGATATAATAAAGATTAAAAATATAAACCAATAGAGGTAAAAGGCAGAATACATATAATGTCCTAATTAATAAGTAAAAATTTTATTAAAAGAACTATGTAACTAATGATTTGATAGATGAAATTTTTTTTAATAGGAATTTATTTGAACAGAAACCTATCTGACAACTAGGATATTTCCTTTCATATTCTTTGGGATTTATTGATGATCATATCTAAGTTTAAATTTTTCACATATATAAACCAGTCAACTTTAGATAAATCCTTATTTTTTTTAATTTACTCAAATACAAGTGAAATTAAATAAGAAAATAGCAACAATCATTAATAAGGCTTAAAGAACATTTATATTTTATTCTTAATATTCTTTTAAGTATAATGGTTTCAATAATAAAAAAATATATATCCATAAACAATTACCTCAATAAGATCAGAATTATCATTAGTACATAAACCCAAGCCAGATACAGCTGCTAACAAGTCTAATAAAAATAAGCAAAAACAAATACACAAAAGATTTGTTAAAATTTTATGTAATTCCAAATGCTATTCGATTTTCAAATTACAGACCAATAGAAAGAAAAGAAAAGAAAGAGACAAAAATGAATGTAAAAAATATTATTATTATTATTATTATTATCATTTCGACTGCTTGAAAAAATCCTTAAAATTCAGAAATTGTCACTAAGTTATTGCTTAAGAATTCCATATATTTAATAAATATATGTTTAATATTCTTAATATTATACATTTTATATAGTAAATATTTATATATATTTAATAAATAAAATCTGAGAACAGAATAATAAAAGAAATTTTAACTAAACAGTAGTAATATCAGATTATAAGAACTATTTATTCCCCTATTTCCACAAATACTTTCACATTCCTTAAACAACATTTGCATCCATTTTATATATAAATTTTTAATATAAATGAATTGATAAAATGGGAATAGAAATTGAAGTTTACATCAAATTATCATTTATTTAAAGTAAATACATACATTTTATATGTAGATATTTATTCAAGAATATTCCTTAATAAAAGTTTTTAATACATGAGCTTTAATATGACTTAAAGTAAAAACAAGAATAAGTAAGTAAAAGTAAAAACAAGATTAGTGTTTGAATTGTCATGAAAAAATTCATGCTATTAAAAAAATGAGACAGAAGACAAGCTTAAACAACATTATAAAGAAATTGATCAAATTATAACCAGTTACATGCAGCAATACACATTAAAAAGCAATTAATACAATTTTTTTAAATATTTTATTCATAGATAAATTGTTTTAAAATAAAATAGCATTTTCTGATTCTCAAAATTAAAATAATTATAGAGAAAGTATATACCACAAATTATAAAGTTTATCTAATTTATGGACATATGGAAAAGCAATGGATGATTCTAATATAAACATCAAAAATTTATTTTGTGCACAATTAGATGATATTTTGCACAACTCATAGTTTAATATGGATTGTTTGAAGTGAAAAAAAAATTATAATAATAATTTCAGGGGAAATAAAACAAAACAGAAAAACTTAAATGAATATGACAATACTAATGTTACATTTTTAGCTCCTCATAACAATATTTACATTATCTAGCTATGATTTTAAAAATGAAATAATTTTTATTAATTTTTCTATTACTTCCCTATTTTTTAAACATAAAGTCTAATTTAGAAATGGAAAAGAGATCAAGTAATTAAAAAAAATTTAAGTCTTATTTCTAACTTTCATAAAATATCTCTTTTATTTCAATGATTCAATTTAAAGATTAATGATAAAGAATAAAATTTTTCAAATGCACACATACTTTTTAATTTCATTTCTAATGAATTCTGGCACTTATCCCCTTTAGGAATATAAAATTCCATCCTGAAAAAATTTTATATTAAAGTATGAGAGTTTTAATGATTAATTATGCAATATAATCAGTTAAACATCTCAAAAATTGCTTATATACAGAAGACGCAGATGCATGCTTAACAACAAAATATTTTTCTTTACACATATTGTACATCCTTCTTTAGCTAATCTGTGTGATTTATAATTGCCTTGAAGGAAAAAAAAATTCTACCTCCTAATATGCTCCCTCCCAACATTATCAATATAAATGTAAAATTAATGAAAAATAGCAGGGACATTTGAATCTACTAATGGAAGGAACTCAGATAAATCTAGATTTAAAAAGAATTTTAAAAAAAAATGTTTTTCCTTCAAAATGATTATTTTAACAAGATATGTGAATATAATATAACTTCATTGATAAATTTTAAAGAAAAAAATCTTTAAAAATAATAAAGAAATAAAGTTTACTCCTTAAATAATTTTAAATATAAAACTTTTTGATGTGAAGCATTTTTAAGGATATATTATATAAATATATGGAAGCTACTAATAATATCTATAAAACATTTCAGAAGATCAAAACATTTTCCTCTGTTAATTCTTCTCTATTCTCTTTAAATTATAATATTCTATAAACTAATATATTTGATTTAAAATTAAATATGTTTAGTTTAATAAGATGCTGATTATAATAGCATGATTTAATAAAAATAATAAAT
>JAPMOQ010013900.1:12665-31213 GCA_026543055.1 Argiope trifasciata
TTTTAAATTAGAATTTATCCGACTCTTAATAAAACTACTTGTAAATTGGATCACACTTGTATCAATTTGGATACTTGAAAATTTCATAAAATACTTTTCAAAAAGTATTCTTTTCTTGTACAAAATAATTGTCAAATTTTTTTTAGCTAAAAGTTGTTATCCTGACTACTTCCTAAATATCTTCCAGACACATAAAGAAATGTATGCATTAGCAACTTTTTCAAATCTCTTGAATTTAAAGTTGAATTTTGATTGTAATAAAAGAAAAGAATATAGTCCAAAAAACAAAAAATCATGGATTTTATAATATAATTGTTTTATGAAGGAATATAGATAAAATTTAAGAGTATAGATTGACAAAATAGAATTAAACTGCACTGAATAAGATTAAATTATTCAAATTCAGTTTTGGCTAATGTTTATTGCACACTTACCTTTAATTTTTTAATAATATCTTGAACTTTCAAATTGTCTTCCATTTTAATAGTCTTTTCAAATAACCCGGTGTTAAATTTATATGCAAAAGGAGCAAATCCCAATAACTGTAAAAAATCAAACATTTCAATAAAAAAATAATTTTTTTGTAAGAAACTAGATAATTAAGCATAATTAATTAAACATCTGACGATTCAATAAGAAAAATATGGGTAGCAAAATCTATCATATCTTCAATTGTTTTTTAAATGCATATTCATAATGACTGTATTTTGATATTAAATGCTATTATTACATATTTCTAAAATTAACTAACGATTTAAAGAAAATCATAATAGAGAATAGTAGTTGTATATCATCTCATGAACTACTTATTCTATTTCAAAGTAATTTTTTAATACTTAAAAACATTTCCACTATAAAGCTCATAACTCCTTTGATTTGAGACTAGTTGGGTACAGCTTTATCTCAGTTGGAGATCATATCCTTGAGGGAAATCCACTCTATGAATGGCATAGATTTGTTAACTCTTTTTTGTTTTATATGATACAAGAGTGATCGTTATTCCTAAAAGAGAGATTTTTTGGTTCATATTTTTCCTTGTATAAATTTTTGAGACAATACATTGAATAATTTTAGGTGAATGGAAAGTGATGTTCTTATATGTAATTAAAGCAGAATAACTGTTCAAAAGAATCAGAGTATCTAGATTTGGGTCTGTCAATTCATCAACAGTTGGCAGATAGCTAAGATTTCAGCTGTAAAAATAGATTTTATAGCATAGATGCAATAAATAAATTTCTGAATGCAAATAATACTAATAGTTGAGGTGAGCTTATGTGATTTTGAACCATCAGTGGCTATGATGAAATGATTTGGAAATATATTCTGGATGATGATTGTGATTGAATATTTTGTTCTTGAGCCAATACTCCTAGATCCTAAAATAAGATCTTGTATTTATTTAAAGTGTCTTGTTTCTAAAACTTTTAAAATCCCAAAATAAGATCTTTTTGTTGTTGTAGTTTTTGTTCTTCTTTCGTCTTATTTCTAAGATTTTTTTAAAATTTTGCTATTTTGATTTGTTTCAGCAAACAGAATTCCAAGATATTTAATTGACTCATTTCCTGAAATTCAGACAATGTTATATACAGAAGTAAAATTGAGCTTTTTTTCCAATAGGTTAATTACGGAGCTTTTTTCAGCACTAATGAAAATTTTATAAGCAGAGCACCATTTTTAAATATTTTGCAATTTAGTTTTAATATAATTAAAATTAAATTTGATTAATTTGATGAAACATTGAGGAATGAGAACAATAAACAAAAATATTACCAGCAGAAATGGAGCATTTGACATTTGTGTTTTATGTTTAAAAGAGATCATTCGTGAAAATGATTTAAAGAATCAATGAGAGAAAATTTTCCTGAGAAGAGCTTTTTTGAAGGAAATTTGGGTCAAAAATGGTATGTCATCATGAATGTTCATATGAAATGTTCTTTCTTGAATCTATTTAGTGATCCTGCCTATAATGCCAAGATGGGAAAATTTATAAATGAGGTCATCTATAGGAACTGAGTCACAATTACTTTAGAGATCAAAGCGAAAAAAAGCTTTAAAAAAATCTTCTTATATGCCTCAGATATTGCTGAATAAATTTTATATGTTCCTGTTTGCTATCTTTAAATAGGATAAAACTGTGTAAGTTTATATGAATTTTATTATGAGTAAAATATTGAGTAACACAATAAACTACAATGTGTTTTAAAATCTTACAAAAAAAAAAAACTACTACTGGCTACTGGCACATAGGAGGCTACTTTTGTTTTATCCTTGTTTGATTTAGGGTTTTAAGCGATGATGTCATGTTTTCAATTGTTTGGAAGTAAACACAAATTTAATTATTATCGGAAAATATCGAGGATTTTGTAAAAAGCTGTATTATCAAGTTTTTTTTAACTATGCTGTCACGATGTTATCTGCACCAAGTAGGGAATTCTCATTTTTTGTACGGCTTTTTTGAGTTCAAAGATCTTATTACTATAGTTTAATAATTGGTCTTTACTGTAATCCATTGGAATAGGCTCCAGCACATTTTATACAATAAAAAAAATTCAATAGCAAAAAAAATGCAAACATTTTTTAGTTCTAATTTTTGAATTGCATATGTATCTATTGTTACAAAATATGATTCCAATAGTTTTGAAATTGGGATTAGCCTGATCAGATAACTTGTTTAATATTTTAAAAAACATTCTAGATTTTGAGAAATTTTCCTCGTTTTTCCAGTACCTATCTTTTAATATAAAATTTTAGTTTACTTCTGTATTTAATTTACTTTGAGACAGATATATCCCTAAATGCTTCTTTCCTCATATATTTTTTCAAATAGGTGAAACTGGCACAAGCAGAATTCCACCACAGTGGATAAACTTTATTGGGCAAGATTTTTTTCAAATTATGCTTAGTTATAATTTTTCAAATTATACTAGTAATCATTTCTATAGTTGATTGCTTAATTGCTGTAAGGATTCTATTTAAATCATCGATGACCAGGATCCACTTAATAGATTTGAGATATTTAGATGTAGTATTGAGTTTTAACCATGAAACTACTATGGGCTAATGATCACTTTCAAAAGAGCAATTAAAAACATAGCCATCAGTTTCTTCAAAAGTGCTGAACAGAGAATAAAGTGAGATGAAGAATTGAACAGGTATTTGAATTTATGATAAGTCAAGGAGTATAAAATTAGAACTATTGAGCCATTTGACAAAATCCTCACTATGAGGTGAATGAGGGTTTCCACCTCCTAAAGGATGAGGGAGGAGGAAATCAACAAAGATGATTGTTGGTAAGCTTATGCCATCAAATAATGCTTTAATCAGATTAATATTGAAATGATGAGGAGCATAAATATTAATAATTATGAAGATTTGATAATGAGTTTTGGTTTCAAATGCAGTGATATAAAGATCCAGATTATTTTATTTTTTAAAAATAACTCAAAAGACATATTTATTTGGAATACCAATAAGGAGGCCATTACCTGGGGCTATCAAATTTGTGGGCAAGAAAAATGTTTCATTTGGAATAGTTAAGAGGTCCATATCTTTTGAATAGGGTTTCCTGAAAGATCCAAAATGTAGATGAGGGGAAAGGAGGTTGGTTAAAAAAAAATTTCTTGTTTGTAATGCTATGGTAATTCCACGGGAGTAAGGAGATTTTACAGGAAAAGAAGAAAAAAAATGAACGAGAAAGCAAACACTAATTTTTAAAAACTGTGGCAAAGAGAACCATGGAAAATTTTAAAAGAAATGGAAAATGAAAAACAAAAACCCCAAATTCAGTGTTAGAAAGAAAAGACATATGAAAATTAAAACAAAAAAGAGGGAAGGCCTAGTCAATTGGCACAATCCCTTGATCATTATTTCCACCTGCATCTCAATGCACTTTGGTATTGAACATTTGTAACAAATTCTGTAGGATTTCGTTTTTGCATACAAGAGATGAACTGCAATTAACATTTTGTGCAATTACCTAACACATATTCTGAATTATGTACTCCATGAATTTTTGTAGCATACCTGCAAAAAGGCAATTTGTTTTTGAAATCTTTTATTTATTGATTGTAGAAATGTTTTGAATTTTGCATTGAAAGAATTTAACACACCAGTAGTTACCAGCATGATTTTGACGGCAACAGACTATATGATATCTGAAAATTCTGCAAGTTTTACCAGTTGTTATATGGTTATGACAATTTAGTTCAAGTGTATTTTATTTTTTTAAATATGTTAGACATGATCTGTGGTTGGCATTATAGGGATCATTGCAAATATTGCATTTTTCTGACCTTTGACAAGACTCGAGATGTGTCACTTCACAAACATGGTAGTTGAAAGAATAGCAACGTAGGGTGGGCAGAAGAATAGCATTTGTTCCATTGTTGCAGTCAGTCTATAAATTGCTATATCAATTCTTTAATCGGCTAAATTTTGATGCAGTAAGTCAGAGTTGTTCCAAGAACAATTATTAAAACTGGTCATATATAATATATAGCATTTTGTTTTTAAAATCTCAACACATTTCAACAACAATTAGGGTATTTGTTTGCTTTTTCATGTATTTCTGTTGCTAGTTCCTGAAATAGGTATTTATTGGTATATCAAACAGTAAGATGCAAGAAGGTACATTTCTTAATATTACACCTATCATTGTATCTTTATCCATAAGTTTATTAAGTAATAATTAGGAAATATCAAGTCTTTTGTTGTTAATAAAATTTTGCCTTTTCATATGTATTGTATCAGGGCTATTAATGTTGTTTTTAATGAAAACTTGCACTAGAAACAGTTTAATTAGGACAATTTCTGCAATTAGTCTGCACTCAACAGGATTGAATTAATTTCTTGGTGTTCCTTTGATCAAAGGCACATAACATGATCTTTAATGATTTCATTACTTCTGAAAGAATAGCTTATTTTGAACTGTATCCATATTCAATCTTTTGATTTTTTTTTACATGATTGCAACAACATTAGTTGATGAAAGAGTAAATTCCAAATTCATTTTCCCTTGTGAAGTATCTTTTTAAATCCAAGTAAATAAATAAAATGATAGATATACAGACTGTCAGCAATACAAATTAATCCATACTTCTACAGATTGGGGTACAGAATGCCCCGGTCTGAAAAAAAGTTTGTAAATTCCATCAAAAACATGTAGCTGACATCTGCAGGCAACCTAATCTCATTTCATTCATTTATTTCAGATAATTAAACAATAAAAGGTTGAAAATTACAGATTGATTATCATATTTCTTTTACAGATAATTTTCAAAAAGTCTTATGTGGTGCACTAAATGCTACACTTGTATGACAAGTATTTATTCGTTTTCAACCTCTGTATTTCCCTATTTGTTTTTTGTATAGTTATAATGCAAGGTAAAGAATTTATAATTGATGAAAACTTAGAGCCCTTACATGAAAGCAACTTCTTCACTGTATATATCTGATGTTTGTCTTTGTTTATGAAAAAATATTTTGCATTAACAATTTTGGAAGTGTACAATAGAACAAAACTTGTCAACCAATATCATCTTTCAAATAAGCCAACTGACATAGTTAACAAATTAATTGATTATTTTAAAGAATCATATGGAAATCTAACAACTGATAGCTAGTTCACTATTATCCATTTTAAAGACAAAGCTAAGTGATAAAATCACCTTGCTATAGACAAATAAGATCAGGCAAAAAGAAAACTTCTCAAATTTCTTCCATCAAAAGTAAGACAAATTGGTTCTCCAATTTTTAGATTTCAAAAACAAGCTTTACCATATATGTAGCAAAAAAAAAAAAAAAAAAAAAAATGTTATATTGAGTACAATGCATAACGAAGCAAGTATTGACAAGGCAATAGGAAAACCTTACCTGGTCAAACAAAATGTGGGTGGATGTAATGGATCAACTAGAAGAGAACTAAACACTTTTTCAAAAAATCCTTGCAAACGTACAAAAAAAAATATTTACTCTTGCTGCAAAAACATTCACAAGTAAAAATCACATGAAAAAAAAGAGATTAGTTAAGATGATTTACCCAAATAAAAAATTCGTACCAAAAGTTTTCTTTATAGTCATACATAATTTCATTCCAGAGGTTTTAGAAAACCAACTATAGCATATAATTTTATATTATAAAAATTAAGTTGATGGTATGTTTATATTTTATTTCACAGCTAAACAAACCTGTTATTTGTTTCAATATTTTTTTAATAAAATAATACAAAAATGCAGGACCTCACAACTTAAAAATTAACTGGTGCACAATGTGTGTCAATGTATAACAGAGTAATTTTTTCCTACCTGAGAAACAAAAACTATCAATAACCCTTGACAGAAAACAGGATTGAATTCACTATGAAAAGAGAGAAAATAATCGTCACTTATGATTGCTAAAGCAGAACACACTTTATACTGGTACTTTATTTACCGCTATGTACGAGTGTAAGCAATTCTTTCCGTTAGTAAATAAATAAACGTGAAAATATCTTCGTGTTATAGACAGACAGTTAGAGTCAACGAATCTCATTCTGCTATTGGTGTAAACGAATGAAGTTACTGTATGGAACCCAATCAGTTTGGATAAATTGCTAGATACAGGTTATTCAGTAAACTTTTCGGTATGCAATGAATTCCATTGGTTCGCAATGAATTCTTTCACGCATGCGCATGAAGGGATGCTTAAATCACTTGTTTGATCTAACTGCTCATTCATCTGTCGGAAACAGACTGCCTGACACAACAAATGTTTATTTACGTTCTCTCATTCATTTCGCTTTCTTAGATATATTGATGATGATATGGGATTGTGCAATGTATAAGCTTTAACCTTGTGACTCTTTAGCGGGATTTGGAAGTTTATCAGTCATGGTATATACTACTCTTTGTAATCTTGACTTTAAATGGGGTGTTCATTTTGGATTGCGTGGTTGTTCCCGCGAAATTCATTCATTCCTCCCTAGTTAATCAGTTTATACTTTCAAAGGAAGCATCATAATATATTTTTCAATAATTTTATTCTACATAATAACTATATAATGTTTTAACACATGATTTTTTATTAATTTTTGCTGTTGTTTTTATTCATAATAAATCTTTAATGTTGCGTTGTTTAAAAATCACCTCGTGGGAATTATGTTTAATATATGCTTTTTGAAATTACTTTTATAATTCGTTAACTTAGATACTTTCTCTCACGTAGGATGAAATAATCACAGATGATGTAGAGATGGCATCACATTCACCGTAAGTTTGATATATGTTATTAACATTGTTATTGCATATAATAATATGTAAGCAGTCATTCATAAGAGGCTCTTTAATAAACGAAAGATAAAATTTGAAATTTGTACAAAATTTCAAGCATATTATGAATTTTATTTTGACTTTTTATTGCAATGTATATGATTCTTTTCTGTTTGTTTACTTTTTACAAAGCATGTTGCAATTTTCACAAAGTATGTTAAAGATTCTTTGTTACATACATTTATCAGTTTCTTGAGATAAAATTACTCTGTACTTCTATTCTGTTCTGTATCATTTGTATTCTTAATTGCAAGTTAAAGACTGTTGGAATTCTTTTATTGGGTCATTTTTAATATTTAAACTTAAATTATAGCAGCAGTATGGTCTATAAATTAGATAGTTTCACATTACTGTTAAAAAATTAAGATGTTTTTTAAAAAATTCTAAAGATTTTTTTTTATTATTCACATTCTTATTAGAACTTTTATATTTTATAAATAAAGTCTAATTAAAGAAGCAAAAACTTTTTGTATGAGTAAATTATCTGATTCTAAAGAATATTATTTTATATTTGTGCATCCAATTTACTCTGTGTGATTCTAATTTAATTGTCTTTTTAATGCTTATACTTAAAGAGCTTATACTTTTTAATGCTAAATGTACTGTTACAAGCATTGATATACATTCTAAAAGATTGATACTTTGAATAGGTTTTTATAAAACTTATCGTTAACATTTCAACTCTTTTTTAATTATTTTGGTTTAGTTTGATTTGTAAATGATGGGTTAAAATTCCAGTGTATACTTATTGTACTTAATTCCAAGTAACACTAGTGGGTGGCAGGTTTATGACTGCGGAATAAAGGGAGAGGGTCTTAATAACACTGAAAAATATGTGTAGATGTATGAATATATTAATTTGGCCCCTATGAGCTAAAAATGCTTCCATATGGAGCCTAAAAGCTTGGAGTTTAAATCTATATGTGTATTTAAATGTGAGACGCATTGTCCAACGACAATTCAAAATTCTAGATTTCATTCCTAATAAGATACAATGAAGCATCAAATTATTATGTGTGTTTAATGTATATAAAATTAAATTTCTCTTTAAAAATACTTCCATTTATTTTATTGTAAATTTTAAAATAATTCTTGGATATGTTTAATTTTTAACCCTTTTTTTTTTAAAATTATTTTGACAAAAAATATCATTTTCTTTAAAATAGCATCTTTCTGCAACATAATATATTATTTCAAAAAATGGTCTGATAGATATTGACCAAAATATTATTTGATTCAACCTTTTTGACTGCAGGAAATTTTTTAATATGAATTCTGGGTTTAATGGTTTAATTCTTTTGTTTCAGAAAAAGTCAGCGAAGTGTTTCTATGACATCCCGCTTTTATGAAGCAGAATCAGAGGACCAAAATGTGAAATCATTTATTGAAAATACCAGTGCTAATGTCAAGCACAGAAATGTTGATGCAAAAATCAGACAGTCAAGGCATTTACCTTATTGGGCTTGGTATCTCATAGCAAGATCCCATGGAATTCCATTAAAACCAGATTCTAAACCAATATTAGGAACATTTTTACATGGTTTGACTTTTGCTGGAGCTCTCACTTATGCCATGTCTTACACTTGGTTTGTAGTTTATGATATTATTTCTCCTAATACACCAAGGGATATCCCAGGAGGATCCATTAGTATCTTACTTGTTTACTTTTGGTGTGGGTTTGGATATTATTGTAAAGATTTGAGTAGTCGTCTTTTTTTGCATCCAAGATTCTTAAAAGATATTAGAATGCATACAAGAACTGTTTTTAAGATGAATGGAGCTTTACTAGTATTTATTTTAGGATTTTTTTTCACAATTGCTAATGTTGTTGAAAGTTTATCATGGTTTTCAGATCCATATTGTGCAAAGATTGACTTAGATGATATTGTTTGTGAAATTATGAGTGTATCTAGTATTTTCTTTTCTGTGTTTACTCTAGTTTGGCATTCTCTTGTATCATTCATTTTTATGTCTGTCTGCAGAACTCATACTATAGGTAAGTTTTTTTACCTTTATTTTTGTTATTGTTGTTACAATTTATCTCTTTTGATTGTATTTTTGAATAAAAAGTTCTTGACTTCAGAACTTTTACACTATTTCAATATTACATTTCACTGCATTAATATATATATATATATATATATATATATATATATATATATATATATAATTTAAATTTTTAGATGAATTTATTTCATAATTTTGAATATTTTTTCTGGAAAGTGTGCTTGCAGATTTTCCCATGTTTCTATCTATCTAACTATGTGTATAACATTAATTTTACCTTAAATTTAGTTAATGTTGTTGCTTTTTTTGTATCAAATATTTTATGTATATGTATAATTTTTTGAATCAAAATATATTTTTAAAAATCATTTTTAGGTATTAGACGCTTTATTAAAGAAATTGAATATGATGCTTCCTTAATTGATCACCATCTATCCTTTACTCAGCATTTTTTACCTTTTAACCAAGATGATATATGGCAAGGTAATTATTTATTAAGAATGTGCTATTTTTTTTTATTTACTAAATAAATATGTTTTTTTATATTTTTATTTATTTAAATATGAAAATATAGATAAGACAATACATTTGTTAGAAATTATGTTGTTTTTCAGTTTGATGTGGTTTTCTTTTTACGTAAACTAATTTTTACTGTTAAAAAATTTAATGGCAATTAGTTATAGATAGTGCAATATAATTTTGAAGTATAAAAAATTATAACAGAAATATAATTTCAGCTATTTGATGGTATGATTTACATTGTTGCATTCTTGAATAATTTATACATTCTATCTTATATCAAATAATTTATTGTGCTTTATAAATAGTTGTATTTTATATACTGTAAAAGCCACTTAATGTAATGGTTAATTTCATCATTCACTGTATATTATCTAAAACCTCTAGTCCCTAATTAATGTATTTAAATGTATATGAAAATATTCTTTAATCTGGTCACTACATTATTTTATACTATGTGTTTTGAATTGGAGAATTTACCAATCCCTCTTCTTCAATCTGTGTTAATGATTGATTTTTCTCATCCCATCTGTGTCCTTTTTTTTTCCTTTTATCATCACACAGTATACCAAGAATTTTGAGGTATTAGCAAAGGTAGGGATTTTCCCCTACCTCTGCCCCTACATCCATTCAAAAAGGGAGGGATTTCATTTTGTTTTTATCTGGCTTAGAGTGGTTTAAAAGAACAGTTCTGTTGCCAGATCTGTTTTAAAAATACCATAAACAACTTTTTTTTGTGATTGAATCACAAATGCAAAAAAGATAAAAGAACAAGTTTTAGAGTTAAAGATTCACATCATGCATCAAAATGTACTTAAATTAATACTGTGGCACACTTTCAAAATTTCACAACTTCTTTGTGAAATTCAAAAAAATTAAAACGATTTATTATAAAAGTTGAAAAAAAAAGGCTGAAAACATAAACTTGAATAAAGCAGATGTGGCAAAGATAGAAAAAATGAAAAATACTTGCTTGGTTTGGTTTTTAAATGTATGAGAACATGACACATTAATTAACAACCCATTAATCCACCAAAAAGAAGGAGATATGGATGTTCAAATGAGTAATTTTTTTTTCACTATAATTGGTTGGGTAAACTGCTGGAGAAAATGGGGGAATATTGTTTTCAAGTAGACCCACTGGGTACATAGCATCATGAAAAGTGTAAAAAGTGATTAAATTTGATGACCATTTTTAAGCACCCTGAAAGTGCTTAATTTTGAGAAAATGACCTTAAAAAATGTTTAGTTTTCTGATGAAGAATGAAGATAACTTTTTGTTTTGTTTTTTCCCTCCTCAAGTTGATTATGATAATTCAAAATCATGATAGTAAAGGTTTGTTTATCAGATGTAACGAAAAAGGAAACAGAAGGAAAATTTGAAGAAGTAATCCAGGGGTTCCAACAAATATTAAGTTAACACTTAATGGCTCTCTTTTTTTCTTTGCTTCCTTTTTCTTCAACAATTTAAATTGTCATTTATTGAAATACTAGAATAGTTGTCCAGAAAGGGAGGTAGGAAATATACAGGGTATCCCATAAATATTGGGACAAAATTTAAGGGAAGGTAAGGTACATTGTAAGGATTCAGTTTCCCATGACATGGTCCAAAACATCATGGGAAAGTAGTATGACAGATATAAGAAATGAAGAGACAAAAAACTGAGATCATTTGAAAAGTTTATCTGTCAAAGATATTACATGATATTTGAAAATGTCACAAAAGATGCTCAAAGTTTCCACCATTGTTGGTAATGCATGTGTTACACTGTCAGGCCATAAACTGGTGAACTCACTCAAATACACCTGGATTTTGTTGGATATCCTCAGCAGCACAGATGATTCTTGCACCAGATCCATTTTTGAATCAACAGGTGTTGTGTACACAGTACTTTTCAGTACACCCCAAAGAAAAAAATCGATGCTGTTTAAATCAAGAGAGCGTGGTGGCCAGGGAACTGGTCCACCATGACCAAACATCTGATTCTAATGTTCATAAACACATCTGCCATAATAGGGAGGTACCCCATCATGTTGAAACCACATATAGTGTCTGATATGTTTTGGTGCTGGGTCAAGTAATGTTTGTAGAATCTCTTGTAAAAAGATGAGATATTGTGCAAATATTAGTGACGATGCCAATAATTAAGGTCCGACTAAGATGTCACCAACTTCATCAGCCCAAACATACACTGAAAAGCAGCATTGGGCAGCATGTGGTCTTATGCCATGGGGATTCTTGCCAACCCGTAGATATGCATTGTAGTGGTTAAATATCCTGTAACATCAATGTATATTATCGCTCAAAAATTATTTTTATGCTGTTTTAAAGGTTATATAAGAATAACTTTTCAATTATAAAAATTTTCAAGAAATTAATTTTGGACATAGTTTATGCATATTTGTAGTTTATAAAAAGTATAGTAATCGCAAAAAAATTTGAACTTGAGATTTTGATGAATCTGTACATTTTAAACCTTCCTGATTTTGAAAACCACATTTTTAGAAAATGTCTGTCTGTTCATCTGTCTGTGACAAAACTAACTTTAAAAAAATGATTTAAACTAAATGGTTAAAATTTTGTAAATAGCCTCTACATATTTTATCTATTTGATTTCTATCATACTTTGAATAAAACTCGTTCAGAGGAAGTCTGATTGTTCAAATATTAGGTAACACAGTAATAACAAAACTAAAAGAGCTAGATATATTAACTTGGTACGCATCTGTAACCACTTATCAAATTTTGAGCCAAGTCCAACCATGGATTGACTGTCTGCTGGTCTGTATTTTAAGAAGCATGTAAACGAGATAATTAAAAAATGCGGTGACTTAAATATATCAAATTGCATGTGAGATTTTGTGACTGCAAGTGCAGGGTTTTTTTTTTTTTTTTTTTTTTTTAAAGGCAGTTTTACTCTAAGCACTCTGACTCTGACAAAACTAGTCAGTAAAAATAGCAACATTGAATTAATGGATTGAAAAACAGTGTCCAAAACTCATTGCATCTTACGCTTCAAGGTATGTGTACTAGGCAAATGAAAGTAGACAGTATTATTGAACTACAGCTAACCACTTTTATTTTTTTAAAGATGATTGTGTGAAAGGTTAAAAAGTTTCAAAGAAGAATGCAGCTTTCCTGCTTTGTATTGGCATGACTGATAAGAAAAAATAATTTTTAATAGTTAATAAAAGCAGAAAATCTTCTTGTTTCAAGGGCAACAAAGCATCCAGATCATAACTTTGCAAACAACCTTCAGAGACATCATCCACTATAATGAACCAATGTTTGATGTGAAACAACCAATCAACCAACACACAAAATTCTGATATACCTAGCCCACAATTTAAATATACTTTGATATATTTTTGACTGCCAGTACAACATCCATAATATAACCTTGTGATTCAGGAATATTTTGATGCCTTATGAAACTGATATGAAATATGAACTAGAATTTTAGCGAATTTTGAAGTTAATGAAGAAATTAATATGAATGACTTGATTAAAAAATTATTTCTTTTGAGTTACTCCCTTTACAAATTCCCGAAATCAGATATCAGCTTTCAAAATCAATAATTACTTAACTCATGGACATGTGGTGACATTTTAATAAGCCAGTAACTACTACTAAACATTGGTAAACATTTTTGTATAGTGGATAAGTTACTGGATTTCAAACCCGAACATCGCAGGTTCGATCCTTGGTGGAATTCAACCTATGTATTGGCACAATTCCGCCAACACCTACGCCAAATTGGTGACCCGGACGTGATAAATTTTCAACAGCTCTCTTGGCGCCATCTCTCCATCAGCAACACAAAGTCGTCAGACTCACTTGACGCAGCAACACAAAGTCATCAAACTCACTTGACGCAGCAGCAACGCAAAGTCATCAGACTCACTTGACGCAGCAGCAACGCAAAGTCGTCAGACTCACGCGACGCAGCAACGCAAAGTCGTCAAACCTACTTGACGCAGCAACACAAAGCCGTCAGACTCACTTGACGCAGCAGCAACGCTCGTACACTAGCCATAACGCTTGGCTCAATAAAATCGTTCGTCTCTCTAGTGAACTCACTGGTAGGGGAGTATTGTGGTGACATCTTAATAAGCCAGTAACTACCGCGAAACATTGGTGGCCATTTTTGTATAGTGGATAAGTTACTGGATTTCAAACCCGAACATCGCAGGTTCGATCCTTGGCGGAATTCAACCTATGTATTGGCACAATTCCGCCAACACCTACGCCAAAGACATTTTTGTAAAGGATTAGTTTTTAAAAAAATCATTGATCCTGCTAAAGCAGTGTAAAGAGTGGATGTTCATTGATGAAGATCTGTTCATGATTCCAGATCTACTATATGAGAGACTTCTTCACCATCTAGCTTTTTTAGCTCTTTATTGTAAATGTTGATTAATCTGGGTAAAAGTGAATTAGCCGAAGAAGATTCTTTAACAATCATCAAAATAAGATAGCACTTGATATTTTAAGATTCAGCATATAGCATTGTACAGTATATTTTCAGAAACAATATGAATGCAAACATTGTATAAATGAACTTTTGAGAGAATATCAACAAACAATTAGTGACATTTGTAATTCTTATTTTTGGAATAAATTATAAATAATTCTCAAGAAAGTTTTTTTTTTCCTCTTTGATATGATAAAAATGCAAGTAATTCTACCTTATTAGGTTATTATTATCAACTGATTTATGTTATCGAAATTCCTTTGGTTCCAAAGTCATCATATTAAACTGCAGATTATTAATGATTATGTATATGCATGATAAATTAATTTTTGAACTATTGCAATAGTATTATTTTTATTTTGAATATCTGCACAGTGTTAAATCTTTTTATGGGAATAAATTTATCCCATTTTTTAAATCAGGTTTCTGAAAAATGTATTTTATTTATTAGCTTGCAATCTTGATTTAATTGTAAATTAATATTCCGGTCATTTTTGTCAGCATAAATTGGTTTGATTTTTTCAATAATGTTTTGAATTGTACATTAAAAATAAATTCTTTTTTTCTGAGCCAGACTTAAATTAGGATTTTGATCACTCTTAAATTTATCTGGCTCCTAAGATTATTTAATACTACCTTTAATTTTCCTAGAAAATCGTAGATTTATCTTACCTTTTAAAAAAAATGCTAATGAATTAATAAACATGCTTTAATCTTAATTAATTGTTGGTAGCAAACATATAATTCGTTAGATTTCCAAAAGCAGTAGGGAACTGCTTCATGAATAATTTGCACACATATGCATATATATAGACAAACATTTAGAATACATCCATATGTTCAGTTTTAATTGTACTAACTATTGGTAAATGTCTCTTCAGAAAACTTTAAATTTATGAAAGAAACAGTCTAATTTGCTGTATTATGTTGAAAGATAATATTCCACTCTTTTATTTTTATTTTTCACTTTTGTGTATATGTAAATATATGTAGATAGACAGTGAATAGTAATAATGGAAAACGAAACTATATTTTAATATCATTTATTATTTAGATAATTTGTATTACTAGATGAAAAACTTTTGGTGATTTGACCACGATATAGCAACTAGCATATGTTTTAAATAAATTGTGTCATTTGTAATAATCAGGGAATTTAATACAAACATGGAAAATAAGATTAGGTTACACTGCTTTTTGAGCACACTATGCATCATTTCTAAGTGTGTATACTAATGAAAAAGGGACTTTAATTTTTTCAAAACTGAATGTATATTATAAAATATAGATTTCATTTAGTTTAATATTTGTAGTACTTATTTTTTAAAGAGGGAACACAGGATATTCACTTTTAATTGTATCTTTCTCTTAGTTCATGCTCTTTACTTCTGCTTCATGCTCCTTGAATGCTTTTTTAAAATATCATATTTCTCTTTTGTTATTTTCACAGAATCCTTATGGATTGCAGAGGATGAAAATGATGAAGAATATACCAGTTATCAACCAAAGACTCGTCATTCGATGTCTGTATCAAAAAAAGACATTAATCCTAGAATGCGAGTTTCTGCACCAAACATTAGAAATGTTAATCAGCAAGGAGAAATAAGTGTCCTTTTTGCTCCCATAACAGACAATGTCGATGCTGCTGCTGAGGATCAATCTTCTATTTCAGAATTTGAATGGAATTATTTTCGAGAGGTATTTAAGTTATGCATGCTTGTGTGTTGTAAGCATTTTGTCTATGCATTTTATTGAATTTTTCATGGTTATTTCAAATAAATACGAGATGAAAGGTGATAAGAACATTTAAAATGTCTTTTTTCATCATTTTCCTTTACTCATGCATCTCCAAATTTTCCAAAAGCTACAAAATTTCCAAAATCAGAGAATTATGGATTTTTAAGGAAAACTACAAAAAACTGACATACATATGAAAAACATATTCTATTGAAAATACCATTTTCCAGAATCTTTGTTCACTGCAGTGCAGGTAATGAAATATTTTTAGCAAGGTTAGGGTGGAAAAAAAAGATAGCTTATTCCAGCAAACTCTGAAGTCGATCCTCATTTAGAAAAATGAATATGGGAGTGATTTATTATGTTAAATCAAGCAAGGAGGACTCAAGAAAAGCCTTAAAGGCTTGCTATTTAGTAAAAAAGGGTCTAATAATGTTAATTTATTTGATAAAAAATTCTGTTGGTCGATTTTTTTTTAAAAAAATTTTACCTTAGTATTTAGTCAACATTAAATAATTTAAAATTTTTTTAATAATATTGAAAATATTTAAGTAGTTGAAATTTTTTTAGAAATATCTGTTCTTCAATAATGTTTTGATATTACATTATATGAAATAAATCAGTGAAAAATGCTATTAATGATTAGGTACCCTATGTTGTAGGATATACATCTTGCATCTGAGCTTGCTCTTGAAGTATCTTATTCCCCTTTGATCTTTTTTTTTCTGTAGTACTGATATTGGAGGAGTAGGATTTTTTTTTAAATCTTTGTTATCAGCTGCCAGATTTCATTCTACAAAACTGTTAGGATTCCACTTTTATTATGGTAAAAATCTCTCGGGTTTGCAGTTATTCCACAAATAGTATTATTCTTTTTTAATGTAAGAATACCAGATGGATTTATTTTTATCTAATGAGAGTAATAAAGAATATATACCTTCACAGAGTTTTTAAAAGGCCATTTTCACCCCATAGTAGCTTGAAAACAAGAAAAAATATAACCATATTTATCCATTAAAACTAAATATATATTCAGTAGAAACTTTTTTTCTTTCAAAATTTGTTGGGAAAAAAAGTTAGAATGATTTTAGAAGGGTTCTTTATTGATCTGTATTATTATTAGGACAATAATAATGTATCCTATGATTTAAATTATGAAAGTTATTTTTTCGTTTTTTATTCAAATCATTGCCCTCCCCCCCCCCCTATTGACCTTTTTATAACACAAACAATAGAATGTTTAATTTTTTGGAGAATACTTAATTTAAGAGAATGGATACTAATATTTCAGGAATAAAAAAATATATTGACTATTATAATATTCATAACTAATTTTGAAATTAATAAAATTGTCTTTACATTAATAATTCTATAAACACAAATGCATTTTAAGTATATTTTAATTTATTTAATTTCTAAATTACACTGCAGTTTAATATAAATCTTCATTAAATTATTCAAAGAGTGATAAGGTGCTTATATTTGCTTGATATATTTATAAGTATGAAAATAATAAACAGTAAGAAATACCAGTGCAGTATTACTTTCAATTTATTGGTTACATATTAGATTTAAAGAAAATATTTTTAGATTGACATTTTAAGGAATTTAAACTCGTATTGTTATTTGCAATGATTTTGCATATTTATTTTTTTTTTTCTTTTCTTATTAGTTTGTGAAATATGTCAGTAAAAAATATTTATTTCAGGATAAAGCTTTCATACCAGTTCAAAGAATAATTAAAGCTAGCAAAACTATGCCTGAAGATACTGCTACCACTCCCCATACTATGACAAATGCTGAATTAATGCATCACTTTTGGAAATTAAATGTGAGTGTATTACAGTTTCATGCTATGTTTAATTTTGGAAACTGTAAAACTTTTTTTTTACAGATTTTTTTTCCATCTTTGAAACAGTAAAGTAATACATTTTATAATATTTATCTGTATTTTTAGTTTTTAAGAAACAATTTTAATTTACATTTTTTTTTTTACATCTACTAAAAATAATTTATAATACTTGTTTTCACTTATATCTATAACATATAGTTTGTTTATTATGTAACTAGATAATATCCAACAAAATTAATAGTTTTAATACAATGAGTAAACCTTTGTAGTTGTCAAAAACAGCTAATTATAATAGAGATTATTATGTAAACAGTGTATTCTTTGAATAGATAATGCATGCAAAAAATCTGAAATGGAAGTATTTTTATAATTTTTGGTTTCTTTAACTCATTTGTATTACTTTGTGAAATATATTGTTAAAAATTTTTAATTTGAACTTCTACTTCACCTGGTCTTTTGAAATATTCTTTTTTTTTTTTTTTTTACTGTAAAAATATTATAAAACAGTTTTTTCATTGAACATGTTATAAAATTATAATGTATATCTCATCATTATAATTTTATTATGATGAGATATACATTATAAAAATGTAACAGGATATGATAGTTTTATAAACTATCATACCATTTTTATTATGTTTTTATGCATTTT
>JAPMOQ010013900.1:36213-51525 GCA_026543055.1 Argiope trifasciata
TCTTTTTATGGTGGCTGAAGCTTAAGCTCTAATTTAGAACTATTCTGTCACTATCAATTGATACATCTGATATATTTTTAGAATTGTTAATAAACCCATTAAGTACACTATATGTTTGTTAGCCATATTCATTTGAAGTCCGGTGGAACATATTTAGTATTATAAATATTTTTTTTATGTTAAAACAATGACAAGTTGCCTTTTGTTTTATAATGAAATTCAAAGTCTGATTGAACTGCTTAATAACAAATGTTATAACATTCCTATCTTTTTATAAATTATTTCTTTTTATAAATAATTAAATGATAAATATGTATCTTGGATATATGTTCTATGAAGAATTCTGTGATTATATTACTCTTTATCCACCTATTATACTGTGATAAATTGTATACAGGAAGTATGTATATTGTAAAATGTGTTTCAGTTTTGTTGATAACATACATTCCTATATTCGCTTTGAATATTGATAAAACATTTTCCTCTAAATGTATATTGTATGTACCCAAAAATATAGATAATTAAAATTTATACGAGTATTTTTCATTTTCTTTACTTAAGGCATATGTTAATATCACTTATTCATAGATTTAACAATGTTTTTTTGTTGTTGTTGTTATAAATTGCAACTATTTAAAGCAGATTAGTTTGAATTAATCTGGTGTATTAAAAGATCTGATAAATTATATACTTATGTTTCTGTGATTCTGATTGTTGTATTTTTTAGGCTATAAATTAGGCACATAATTATATGTTCATTATTTCTGTACTGTTATATTTTTGACCAGTCTTATCACAGTGGAAGAATTTCAGGCTCTGCCAAATCAGATGCCAATTAGTAATTTTATAGTCAACTGACTGTTCTGTGATTTTGAAATGACTGTGATTTTGTACACTGATTAATCTAAAAGCCTACTATATATATTGGTGCACATAGAATTTCACTGTTTGTGCAGTTTACAATTTTATACATTAAGATACAAGCCAAAGAGCAATGCTATTTTATTATAATACAAAATTTAAATGAAATTTTGAAATAATTCCCTCGTTAAATTCAACTCTAAAAGGAGAAAAAAACATAAATCATATTTTGAAGGAATTTTATAAACATATATGTTTTATATTAATAATTCTTAATAGTTTTTCTTAAATAATATTTTTTAAAAATTTAATGCATAGATGTCTATGTTTGCATAATGAAATTTCTTTGAGATTTATGCAAGTTTCCTGAGAACAGTTTATTATTATTATTATTAAGAGCATTTTATCTCAGTTATCAACAGGAAATTCAAACAGTATTTTGATGACTGTTTTTATATGATATTTAATATAGGATTTCTTTTTAAAGCCATATCATTTATTTTGAAAAATATATTTAAATGACATATTTTTGTACTAAAATTGTTTGAATTGTTTTTATACAAATTGACTTTTACTATGCAACTGTTTTTAAATGGTTTTTTTAAAAAATAATGTGAAAAAAATCTGCTTATTTTTGCAAAAACAATTTTATTGATTAGCATTGAATTAAATTATTACATGTTATATTATTAAATTATTGATATACAAATTGTTGTATACTGAAATTTTGGAATAAAATCTTGAAAAGTTTCCTATCTCTCTTTTCTTGATATAATATGATATCATCATAATTATTTCCATTTAACCAATCATTCAATATATATATAACCTAATTAAATTTATTTAATTAACACTGAGTCATATGGATATGATCACTTTTGTTGTTACACACTAGGTCATAAAGAGTGTAATTCCTACAGCAGGTAATAAATGGCAGTTGAAGTGAGAAAATAAATGGCATTAATTAAAAATTAAATAAAGTTTTTAAAATTAGCTGATATATTTTCCCCTTTTGAAAAAGTATTCCATGCCAAAACTTTTCTCATCTTTGCTTCCATAGGTGGTATTGAAAATAATTTATGATAAAACCTGTTATCCAAGTCAATTCTCACCCAGTAAATAAAATGAATTTGATAAAAGAAAATATATTTTTAAAAAGCACACATTACTGAACAAAGAATTGTATTTTTTTATTTACTTATTAATTATTAACTAAAAAGTTTTGGAATTTTAAAATTAATTTTTTTCTTCAAATTCATTATTAAGTGCTGTTAACACGGAATTTAAATTTAAATAAATTTATTCATCAATTCATACACAGCATCTGAAAATAATTTAGAAATCAATGCACATAATTGTAAAACTTATTTTCATAAAGAAATGAATGAAATTTCCATTACAAAGAAAGGCATTTTAAAATTTTCAACCATTGGGAATTCCATTACAAAATGGATAAGAAAAATAAATAAATAATATTTATTAAATGCATGATTTGTAAAAATAAATTATCTTTTTATTTAAAAGACTAAATAGAAAAGAATTAAATAATAATATTTAAAACTATTAAAATTATTATAAGAAAAAAAAATACTGATTTATTTTTAAAAATTGAGTTGAAAATGCTTCGATTTTCAACTCAACTAGAATTATCTTTTATCATTATGTCTGCAGCATTCAAATGAAAAAATACTCTTATTTCTCCTCCCAGTATTTGAAAAGTATTTTTTTAAAAACTTTATTTTGTCATGAACATCCAGTGGTAGCTTATATCCATATTTATTTATAGATATATTCAAATAAATTTTTTTTTTTTTTTTGTAATAAAATAAAGCAAAACAGAAAAAAAATTGAAATCTGCTGTCCCAAATTTCAAATTATCATGTAAGAACAATTTTGCTTGGCAAAATGTATTTTGAGAGAAAAATTGGAATGTTTAAATCCTTTCTTCTTCTATGAAATTTATTGATGAATTGAAACATCAAAATCATTTTGAGAAAAGGAATGAACTTCTCTCCAAGATAATTCTGCAGAGATATATTTAATAAAACTGGTTTTGATTCAAAAGCTAATTTTAAACATTGGAGATTAGAATAATTTTCTCATGTTTATGTTCCTGATAAGAAAAACATTCTGCAACTTATGAATTCCAACTAATGATGCTTTTAATTTTTCTGCCTTTAGGGGTGTCTGAGGCTTCAGAAATCCCCAATCAAAAAGCTCACACATGATAATAAGGAAAAGAGCAGAGTTTAAGTGAATCGAAACTGCTACAAAAATTCCATTTATTCCAACATTTGAATTATGAAAAACTTATATTTTAAAATGTAGCAAGAGAGAATTATGAATTTAAAAAAAAGGCAACAGTTGGCTTAATCACAATATTTAACAAGTTTAAAAAAATTAACCGTTTGATTTAGAGCTACTAATTTGACCCAGATATACTCTAAAAGGTGAGAATGTACATTTAGAGCTTTTTTTTTATATATATATATATAGGTAGAATTGGGGGGTGAGAGCGTTATAACTTTCGAAAAAATTACTTCACATCAATGCACACTGAATTTTTTTTTTTTTTTCTTTTTCATTTTTGAAAAACTTATGCCTATAAAAAAAAGTGTCATATAGGTCAACTAAAATATTTTAAAACATGGAAAATTTTAATTCAATTATCAAAAAAACGAAAACAATACTTGATTACATTTTGATTAAGTTCACGGGAATTTTTTGTGGTAATCTAGCCGCATTGCCCTATTGGAAGCAATCGGGCTAAACACTGATGTTTCTAATTATGTAAATTTAGAATTAAAAGGTTGCTGTTTAATTGGTATAGGATAAAAAGGGTTAAGCAACATTTAAAAAGTTAAATTTCGTTTAACTTTTATTACCACTTATAATTTACTTCATAAAGAGCAATAAATATATGAGTTTCAATTCTGTCCTATACATTTTGATGGAAAAAAGTCTTTTTGCTTCAATATAAAATAATATTTTGCATTTTAATTTATTTATCAAGGTTAAAATATAAATATTTGACTTGACAAAAATAAATAATCTACATTTTAAGCAATATGAAATAAAAATCAATGTACATAAGTTGCATTTTGAATTTAAATAATCCATGTTGAGATAAGATGTTCTTTAAAGGATCAAAAATATAAATCTTCAGTTTATGTTATTCTTCGAAAATAAAGCCATATAAGCATTAAATTCCTCTTTCTGACTTATGAAATATACCTTTAGAAACAGACATTAGCAAATCTTCGAGCTTGATGATTTTTTCAAGTTTTGCAATTTTTTGGTTCCGTCCTCCAGTAAAAAAAAAAAAAAAAAAAAAAGTACCTTTTTCTTTATCTGTATGTTCATCTATAAAATAATGCTCAACGATAACAAAAAGACAGGGAAAATGTTAATAGTTATAGGGGCCAAAATTTGTCGTTCTATATCAAATTTTGAACAAAATCCATTTTTCCGAGAGAGGCATTTTTCCTTAAATACATATTCGATTTTCTTCAATGTATGATATTTAACACAGATAAGCATTTTATTTATCAAGGTTATTTTAATATGCCTTTTGCTATTCATACCGTGTAAAAATAGCTTTATATTATTATTTTTATTGGCCGCCTTTGTCGACCATTTTGTTCATGATGATCTGTGGTATCTAAAATTTTAAAATAAACTTTTTATGTAAATTTCTGCAAAAAGTTTCTTTAAAAAGATGTTTTTGAATTTGCATTTTTTAGAGACATCTCATGTTAAAACTAAATTATTTTGAAACCTTCCACCTTTTTATTCATTATACTATACATTTCATCCTTTTCCATCTGTGTCATTATCCCTCCAATTATATCACAGAGGAGAGCAACAGTGTTTAAAAATGTACGCAGTTCAAAATATTTCCCTCATTGCTGTTCTAGCGAATAATTATTGCAAATATTTAGCTGCATAACTGAGGTGGAAAACATCAATCCTTGATTCTAATCATTAAGAAGATTTTATGCATGCGTTTGTGTATACAGAACCGTTTCATCTGGAGTTAAAAATTTGATACAGATAATTTGGTAAGTAAAAATGTATCTCTGAGTGATATTTAAAAAAATTGATGTTTAGAATTTTAATTAATTAGAAATTAAGCGAGATTTTATAGATTGTCTTAGATAATTTCTAAATTATTATGGCACAAAACAGATTCTTATATTTTAAAATTAAATTGTTTTTTATTTTTAGTGCTATTAGATTTGAGCCTATATTTTTTATTTATTTTTAATTCATCTTTAATTATTATTTTAACGAGGAGAATTAACTACCATGCAAAATTTTGCAAAGTTTAAATTTTTAAAAAAATAAGTGAAAACGCATTAACGCAAAAGACAACGCACTATTTAAAATAAATTATCCAGACAAATTTTTTATTGGAGCTGTGACATCTGAAAATTCTACTCCATTAGACAAATTTCTCATTTATAAAATGAATAATAAACAGCTAATTTTGGATAAGAACTTAAACTAAATACAAACATATTCTTGGTGAATCAGCTGATCGCCAAATGAGTCTCAACTATTATACAAACATTCTCTGTGAACCATCTGATCGTCAAAGACGGCTCAGGTATTATCTTACGGAAGTATACATAAAAGTGAAATGAAAAATATTCCCAATTTTTATGGATTGCTATTCAAATCATCCTTTTTAATCAATTTCAAGATTGAAATTACAATTCCAACACTTAGCGCATTAGATGAATTAAGTCATCATCGCAACTTCCGAAATGCTCAATTTCACTTCAGGAAAAGAGCATCACTTTGTGTTTTTGTAGCCACTTAGCGATCGGTAGGTTGCATTATTACCCTCACCATCATCATTAACATTTGATGCATCCCCTTCTTTTTGCAGACTTTTCGTGAGCTAGGATCCGGAAGCATTCCGTGAGCATTCGAATGACGGAAAGGTTTCTAAAGTGGAGTTGGCGACTTTTTCCATTAGAACTATTGCATCAAGAAGAAATCTGTTACATTAGATGTTTTTCTGGAGAAAACCGGAAATTCGCAGCAACAGCTGTTGTAGTTAATAACATTTTGAGTTGTGATTAGACTCCATGCATTGCAGCATTTTTTTTTTTTATTCTGGAACTAAAGGTGGGCTAATTTAATGAAATTAAGATATTTCAAAGAGTTGCGAAAGGGTAATTGTCTATTTTTAATAAACGATTACTCAGTTCACAATTTTTTTTTCAGATTTATGGAAACAATTATGCGTCTCCATCTCTTTCAAAAATTCAGATGTCATCTATCTACCCATTTTTTTTTTTGTTCTTTTACCTGCTAAAATAATTTATCTATTTTACACAGTTCCTGGAATTTGTGATTTGAAAGTTATTAGCCATTTTATATCCTGTTTGCATAAGAATAGTCAACTTTAATTTGGGAAACTATTTCACAATCGATCATCGCATTTCACTTTTTTAAATTTTGATGCTTGATTGATAATTGGGGGCCGCGATGAACTGGTGGGAAGGTTTCGGATTCGGAACTGGAGGGTTGCAGGTTCCAGGCCCGATTCCACCGAAAAGCCACCTTGTAAGTGGGTCTGGGACACGTTAAATCCGTCAGGGCCAAACGTCCGTGTGAAGGTGGGGTGTGGAATTTTGGAGAGAGGATGCCAGCTCAGGTGCCATCCTCGCCATCTGACCATGGTTCAAAATTACGAGGTCCGTGCTGAAATAACCCTAGTGTTCCTTCAAAACGGGACGTTGATATAACTTAACTTAACTAAAACTTGATTATTAATCATTATATAAGAGGATCTAGTTTCAATACAGTAAAAACATCAGCCGGAATAGTCATCCCAAAAGTTTTGTGCATACTAACATTTAATAAAAGCGTTTTGCCAGAAAATGCCTTTCATGGCACTGGCGTATAATAGTTACAAAATATTAATCTTTGGCGTGAATATAGCATTTTTTTCGAATCTATCATCTAATCCATTGTAAGTTATTAAGTGATTAATCTCAGCATACTGTTAATAGTATCTGATGATCGAATTTGTTTTGGATACGTTTTTCCCAAACATATTGGAACAGCCGACACAGACGGAACTATTCTGAGCGTAATTTGCTCAAAATTTGATAGAAATCCATAAATTTGTTATAAAGACAGCTTATCAAATTTATCTGTCTAAATCAAAGCGTTTTTTTTTATTATTATTTTTTTCACGGATAGATAGATGGATATTATCTAGAATATGTTTTTGGAAATCAGAGAGATCTAGAACATTGAGATTTCGTCAAAATTTCTCGTTCGAATTTTTTGACGATTTCTATATTTTCTCCATTCGTGGCATGGAATTTGCCCACGATTTCGCCGCCTTTAATGTCTTTTCGATTTTTAAATTTTTCCTCACCATTCAATCAACCTTATAAATTTTTCATAAGAAAGGTAAGTTAATTTATTTGTCTTCGTTTCTACTTTCAATGGGGAAATATTTCAAATAAGCCTCTTCCACATTTTCATTGTCGTTTTTATGCAACTTTTTGTTCCGTAAAGATTTTTTTGCCAACTAAGATTAATACTCTAAGAATTTTCCAAATGGTTGCAACCATAGATTTAGAAAAAAGAAATTTTCAGCAAATTGTCTCGATTCTCCATTTTTAATTTTCTTAATCATTTTCACTTTATTCTTGATGGAAATAACGCCTTTTATCGCTATTCTTTATGCAAAGAATAGAAATTCAATAGCTGAAACATTATTTCAGAAGTACAGTATTTATATAATGCATTATTAGCTTGTATTATCTTTAATCTTTATTTTACTCCTCAGTGTTCTCTTTAACTTATTTCCAACTAGCCGCCTTTGGCGACCAGCTGGTTCGCCATGTGTAAAGCGTTCTAAAATTTTCAATTAAATCACATATTCATTAGCCTTGAAGTAATTCCGGGCATTGATTGACCTGAAATTGATATTTTCTTTAAGATGATGGATGGAAAGTTCTAAAAGTACACCTTTTCCTAATAATATTCTTTAATTTTATAAATCAGTCATTTTTAACCATCGGTTATGCTTCCAAAATGTTAAAAAAAAAATTCGATGATGTTGCCAAAATATTAAATGTGTTTTTTAAAGAAAGCGAGAAAGGGAAAAAAAGTATAAAATTAATGATACAGATATTGCAAACGATTACATAAATATGCCATTAAATCGGGATTTCAATGCATATCCTGTCTAAATTCAATCAGGTTTACTGTAAATAAAGATAATTTATGGAATAAATGATATAGATATTGCAAACGATTAAAGAAACCTTTGCTTTGCATTTTTTTTTTTTTTTAGAAAATATCACATTTTATGTTTCTTTTATTTTATTTAGTCACGTGCTGAAAGTTGTATTGCTTTAGATTTATTTGCGATGATAATTTTTTTTATTTGAACTTCCGGCATTCTTTTATTTTATCTAGTCACGTGCTAAAAAAACATGGTTAAAATATTTCTTTAAAAATTCGTTAAAAATAGAAGCTTAAGTTATACATTAAAACACTGATACCATTAGAAGGCTAATTTTTTAATCTTTAAATTGATGTAAAAATTATGTTTATGCGATCATATTTTCGGAAGTTATAGCGGAAAAACGTCGAAATTTCGCTTAAATTTTAATTAATTCAAATTCTAATTAAAAATTCGAAAAAAGGGCTCCGAGATGCACATTCCGGGCCTCCAAGGTATACATGTACCAAATTTGATAGCTGTAGGTCCAACGGTCTGGCCTGTAGAGCGCAAACACACACACACACACACACATTGAGCTTTATTATAAGTATAGATGACATGGAATTATTGGAATACCTGAGTCAATAACAATTCTACTGATGTTCTGGATAGAACAATCTAAGGATTTAAGAAGCTCTGAAACAGTTCAGTAGCAAGCCATGACAAAAGGGGTTTTTCCCCGATAGTGTGGGATAACCCTGTCGATAATTCTACTTTCAGTGGTGGCGGGGTGGTCGGCTGTATACAAAAAGAAGAAGTGCGGGATTACCAGCTCCAATTATATTTAAGCCCATGTGACTACAATTTGGTTTAGAGAAGTAGTGGGGGAGGTTGGTACCTCTGCGTGGCATTCATTGGCGAGCTACTTAGTAATAAATATATCGTTCCTTCCAAATCATCAGCAAAATTAGAACTGATTTAAATATTGTACGAATCTCTGTCACGAGTAACAAGTTGTAAAGAATTGTAAGGCTTGCGTTGAAGTATTATAGGCATTACAGGCTAGTATCAATGTCGTATCTGACGTAAGTATATTGTTGCCATTATTAAATTTCCAACTTTAATAAATCTATGCAAGCTAATAAAGAAAATCAAAGAAAACTAAACCTGAAGACTATTTCTTGGCATTGTAGAAAATATTTTCCGTTAAAACTACAAAAAAAAAAAAAAAAAAAAACAATGAATGGGAATATGATAGTGATAAGTTAAATCCTTATGCATAGAATCGAAACTATGGTTGAAAAGTGGGAATTTTAAGAAGCTATCCAGATTTCAAAATTTAAATGCTTAAAAATACATTAATCGTACAGGAATCGTGAACATTGTTAGTTTCTTATAACCGAGAGACCGTTATATATCGGGTTCATTGAGTCGGTGTTTGGCAATACATTTCTACTACAACTTTTTATTTTCTAATTATAGGTATTTCCAAGCATACTTTATGTCATATTCTCACTTGATTCTAGCAAGTTCGTTATACGAAGCCCAGCTGTTTAAAGTCAACACGTATGATGAATGGGCGGACTGAACAAATAAACAATATCCATCTCCAATCATGCTCGAGCGCTTCTCCTTTGTCAAGTTGATTAAAAGTCAGGGACGCCCACACGCGCTTTCCATTGATTGGTTGTTTCAAGATAAACTTCGACGCATCTGTATTTCGTCATTTACAAACCTCATGTAGTGATTTTTCCCTCAAATTAATTTTTTGTATTACTTAGTTAATGACAGATTTTGTGAAATTATGCAAACTATAAAATGAATGTATATACATTTATAAAAGGAAATGCTTATGCATATTGTTGGTAACTTTTGCATAAGTTTTGAAAATAAGTTTAAGTTTTGCATTTTTTTGTATCTGAAAGCGGTTTGTTTTTGAAAATTTCTTTTAAAACTAAAAGTTTTGTAAAATTTTGATTATTTGCAAAAATATAACAAAGCTAGTTTTTTTGTTTTTTTTTTGCTACAGAAATATTTATGGCGCGATTTGCTTTCATTGTTAAAGCTAAAATTTTAAAAAAAGTACATGTAATTAGCTGAGCAAATTTTGTGAGGAATTAAGAAATAAAATTATAATATCGAAATATATTTATAATTAGCTAGCAGAAATAAATGGAAAATTTATAACCTCAAGTATAAATTTTCCATTTCCACAAGTATAAAACTAGTATATCACTTGAGTCTATAAGTTATTGAATAAGATTTAATACGGATGCAATCTCAAATTAAAACAGTTTTCTGCTGATTTATTTCAATTTTTAAAGTTCTCTGGAATGACACCTTTAGCAGAATGAATGAAAATTTTGGTTAGATCACTTCCACTGGTTTTATAATTGGTTTTTTTAAGCAAAATATTTATTCCAAGTACGTTTAAACAATTTTAAAGTAATGAAAATAAAGAAAGCATAGGTGTTATTTATTTATTTAAATGAGACAATGCAATTTTTGTTAAAGATAATAGAAAATAGGTATTTAAAATCTATTTAAGCCCCTAACTTCTATAAAGAATACAGCTGTGGGAAAAGCTATTACAAAAAGAGGCGCCACTTCACCTAATTTGACTTTTTCCAAATCTTCAATCGTAAAGAAGTTATGGTAAATGCAAATGTCAGTCAATTACCATTACCTCTCCTTTCCAGCTAAATGATTCATCGACGAAATCATTGAAGATTTTTACTCTTCTTACAACAAATCCCAAGGAGGTTGAAGTCCACTGAATTTTTTTTTCTCCCTTTTTATACATATGCACGCGCGTGTAAGTGTGAAATCAAGACGTATATTAGTAAGTCGCAGGCAACCATTGCAATAGACAATTTTCCAATAAATAATAGATTTAAAACATGTCTTGTATAGAAATTTATTCAAAATGGCCGAAGTTGAAGGGCCAATAACCCGAGTCGTTTCATCGCCTCACCAATAATTGGGGGGAAAAATCCAGGATGAAATATTAATAATAGCAAAGAAAACGATTTGAATTTTACTTCAACAATAAAATCTATCGTTGTAAGATATGTTAAACTACGTTTTCCTTTAAATTAAAAGTGTAAAAATTATATGTATAATACTGTTGTAGTTATCTTAATCTCGATCAATAAATAAAAAGGATTTTACCTGATTTAATGAAATACGGATTTGCTGTTTTATTCTATTTTGGGTATACAATGTAAATAAATTGTTTTTACGTTAGTTGTGTGTTTTTGTTGTAAAATATGTGATATATTTTTCGTATATGCTTATGGTATACGTATGTAAAATGTATCGGTTTTAAGTTAGGTTTTATTTTTTTTTATTTGTTATTATTTGATAGATTTTCGTACATATGCATCAAAATTTCCATGCGAACAGAGACGCGGGTAATAGCTAATGTTAAATATTTTTTAATATTAGCTAAAAAATAGAAACGTATTATAAATCAAAAATTGGTGACAGCAAAAATATTTTTTTTGTACTGAAAAAAATATGTAATAATTATTTTTATGTTATAATATTTTCGAAAGATATCCCAGTGGAACGCCTTGAATTCTCTACATTTTTAATTAATTAAAATTTTATTTAAAAAAGGCTTCTAGATGCACATTTTTATTTCCCAAACTATTGTTGGGCTTTGGAAGCTTTGTTTGGCTTGTAGAGCGCCAATACACTCATAAATGAATAAATTTTCATATTTTGACATCTAGATTTTGTTCAAATATTAATATAATTTCTTTTATAGGATCCAATGCATTATTTTTTTTTTTGTAGAAATTGCGGTTTCTAATCTGCCAAAAAGTAGGTAAGTTGAATAAAAAAATTAATGCTATCAATGAAATTATCGGAGACAGCAAACGGCGGAGCATTATCATTTTTAATAAATACAAAATTTTTGGCCCATCACAAACTTTCTGAAATTATGTCTAAAGTCTTCGCAATGTTGTAAACCAAAAAAAAAATCAGCCGATATACTTTCGAAGAACTAAATTCCTTCAATTGGAGTCAGTTTAATGAATTTAAATCTACAATTTCAACTTCAAACGCATAAAAATCTAAATAAAAGATAAAGAATCAAAATTTGGGAACTTTTATTATTCTTTCCTTTTTTATTTATAAATCTCCAGATAGTGCTGTAATATTATTAAAAGTTAATAATAATAATAAATAATTAAACTAAAAGCAAAAACGATGAGAATTTTGTTTCTTCTGGGCTTTTTAAATAAATCATATGTATAAAAACAGCAAAATTATTTTCGGAACGTATCCCAAAGTAAGCATAATTAAATTTATGAAATGGTGATGCTTTCGTTTTCTGTCGAAGAGTTTATCTATGTCTTAATTGTAACTGTGACATTTAAAAAAAGTAATCATTTTCGTTTGGTTTGAAAGTAGAATGAGAAAGCATTTTTCATTGTAAAAACCATATGGAGGTTGTTATTCCCACTATAAAAATGTCAAGCATCATTGGAGAATATATAAATTTTCTTGAAACAGATTTTCTGATTGGTAATTTAAAGGTACTTAATACATTTTTGAAATGTTTAATTTGTAATAAGATGAATTATTCACTAACGCAATGAAAATTGAAACTTATACGATTTTCGAGAAATGAAGAAAATCATCAGAAAACGTAAAACATCAAGAAGTCCATTAAAATATGCAAGAAAATTGATAAATATTTTGTTCTTTGTAGAGCTTCAGGAAATCTACTTTAATTTAAAAGCCTAATCGAATTTTCTCGTAGCCGAACGATACGCTTTATGAGCAGATATGCTTCAAAATTCCATATATTTATTTCAGAAACCTTCAAAGTCTTTCCAAATAAAGAGAATTCCAAAATCATTCCATTTTCATAATTTCAAAATCAGCAGCAAAATTTCATTTTTCTGAAAATCTTAATCTATATAAATACCCAATTAAAAATACATCAAGGATTATTTAAGAATATTAAAAATATCTAATTATATTAAGCCCGACAATGGATCAAAAGCTTTCAAGAGCTTAACGAAAGCCATTCCCGCCACAAAAGCGTCTGCCTTATCATTCGGGATCATCCGAATTTCCCCGAACCGAAACGAGCTGGTTTGTGAATCGTCCACATTCACGACTTCCCGCCCACAAAAACTATGTGAAAGAGAAGCCAGCAGTGAATGAAATGGCTGCTACATTCATTGTTTCCGTACGCCCACGCGTTTTTAAAAAAAGCAACCACGCGAATGGATCAGAGGAGGCGAAAGAAGAATGAAAAAGCACCGTACGAGATATTTTCTGCAGTACCTTTTTGCAAAAAAGACCGCGATTTCAGATGCAATACATCCCCAGAGCAGTCGAGAGGAAGCAGCTCAATAAAACGAGGACTCGCTATCTATCGTCAGGGAAAATCCCTACGTTTAGGGAATATTTCGAAAAGGATGGATTTTTCCCCGAGTCTGCTTGAATGAGCAAACAAATGGCGTCGTTTCCGTAGATGATGAAATAATAAATTTTTATCTTTTGATGAATGACGTTGATGGAACAAGATGGAATGCTTCGCAATATTTATTCCATATTCTTTTTATCTCGTCTATCTTGGCGGTTTACTTTTCTTCTCCCTCTTTTTTTCTTTACATTTATTATTTTAACAAATGATTAATTTCTTCGAGTAGCTTTTTGAAAGAATTCTTTTTCCCCGTGGAATCGAGATTGTTTCCATTGTTTAGGAGAATTCTCGCATTTGATGCTTTCTTTAGAGTTTGCAAAATTCTGTAGGAATTTTTAAGAAACGATTTTATTTTTTTTAATTTAGAGTGTTGAAATAAAGAAAAAGAATAGAGATAATATTTCATAAAATAAATATTGATTAGATATAACACATTGATAAATTTAATTATTCATTTGTTATTTCAATTTCATATTCACAAGAGTAATGCAACTGTACAGATTTGTTTCATAAACTTAGACGTACGTTACTAAACAAAATATCCTTTTTTTTGCACTGGAATAGTCTATTATGCAAGAAGAGGTTACACAGGTGTAGTGACTGGTGGATGGGCAAATAGGGGAGACGAAGGTGTGCTTTGAAGCAGCTGGTGGAATGGTAAAAAATAAAAGAATTTCTTCAGTTTATAAACCTAAATTGGACAAGAGCGAAGAACTTCTACATTGTTGAATGGATTATATCAAATGTTTAGAATTTTTTAATTTCAAGAAGTAAAAAAACAATTATTACATGGAATATTTGTTTCTTCTTACTGATACTAGCTACCAAACTTAATTATATTTTTAAACAGATTTTTTTGAAAGTTCACAAAGATTTTTTTAAATTCACCATATCAATAATGAGCAAAAAAGTCAAGAATATTTAAAAGTAATAGGACTGATGCAATCGTTTGCAATCAAATTCAAAATTTACCTTTATTTTATTTGTTTTGTTTTTTAATTAAAAATCAGTTGTCATTTTGCAAACGATTTTGTAGCGATAAATGGATATATAATATATTCTTTAATTAAGGTGATGTTTATTGTTTTTTATTTGTTCCATTTTTATAGCTCTTTTTCATTCTATTGTTGGCAATAAAAGTTTTTTTTTTTTAAATTATTTGTGGCATTTCTGAATGATTCAATTTTTTTATGTAAAGTTTTCAAACCGTATTTTACAATTTTTTTCCATAACTTTATTCAAAAAATTTTGATAAGGTTCATTTACAAAATTTATTTACTGCTTAATTACCTTATATTAGAATTCAGATCCATCTTGATTTTACTTACTTAAATTCATTAAATTTATTTTTGAATTTAGTGAACTGATAATTCTTAAATAATTTGTAAAATATATTTTAACACATTTTTTTTATTCAAACTGAACTCCTTTTTCTTTATCATAAGAAAGAACTTATAATATTTGTTAGATTTTAAAACCCGATTTTTAAAATTCCGTATTTAATTTTTAAAAATAGATGAATATTGCAATGAATTTAATTCATTTTTGAGTGATCTTTTTTATCTGGTGCTGTAAATTTCATATTTGAATTCATCAAGTTACTTGCAATAAGAGATATGGCGTGAAGTTATCGATTATGAATGACCCAATGTGTGAATAATTTGAAATTTTTACCATGTAACTGCGATATCACTGAAGTTGATTCCATTATTAGGAATCTGCAGAAAATCGAGTGTATTGTTTAATATTTTCGCTATTAATAAATTCAAATGCATATTATTTGGAGATTTATTAGACAGAG
>JAPMOQ010013900.1:56525-89590 GCA_026543055.1 Argiope trifasciata
AAGGGGGTGGGCGCACGATTTCTGACTGACTGGCGAGAGAGTCCGCCGCATCTGCTATTTATTATTGCAGGAGGCCTGTTACTATCTTTAGCACGGCTCGGATCGATAGCACGCAAAAGGAGCGGAGCCACAGGTGGGCCGAACGAAATACACGGCGGTTCTAGGATCCAGGCGACCACCAATAGGCAACAAGCAAACGAGGCGCGGTTCCACTGGTGTGTGCGTGTGTCTCACCTGTTGCACGAATGCAAGCTTGTTCTTGTCCACTCTTCTTGCAGCAGCTGATACGGGATGGAGTGGGTGCAGCTCAGGGTGTAGAAGGATCAAAGGCTAAAGGAGATCTGGTAAGCATGTTCTGCTTCCTCCTCTTGCTCGCGGTAGTGGCCGCCAACAGATGGTGTGCAAGGAATAAAATTAGCAATTATGACTCCAGGTGAAGATCGTTTGCAAGCTTCGCGTTGAGGACCGCTGCCATTCATATAAGTGGAATGATAAAAGAAGATATTTTAAAGATTAATTCAAATCTTGATTTGGGTAAAGAGATCGTTTGCATTCAGATTCATGGAAGTTTGTTGCCATTCATATAAATAGAATTAAAAAAAAATAACTTCACGTTTTAAAATTTTTTAACAAAGCTTCTCTATTGATTGAAGCGAGGATAATCTGTGAATGGGTTTTCGACTGCATTTGCGAAATTTTTTATTATATTCTGGTATAATAAATTTATTATGCCATATATATATAAGACATAATAAATTTGACTGCTCCTAATTTGTTGTTTGAATAAAAGGTCATTGTATTTTATTTTTCGGTTATTTATTGAAAGAAATCAAGTTGTTTATTCGAAATTTATATTAAATGTTCTAAATAATTGGTTCATAATTTATATATCAAATAAAAATTTCAAGGCATATATTTTTTTGCAAATAAATTACAATTAAGATTTATGTCTCTTTTGCCAAAGTCTATATTTGTTTGTACTATTATGCTGTTTTTAAGAATGCATTGATATAAATAATTGATTGGCTATTAAAATCAAAATTTTTTAATACATTATTTAATGGAATTTTTTTATTCCCATCCCTATAAATTAAAAGAATTATTGCATAATTTCGTTTCTAAATATGATCGGAAAATACATTATTAAAATCAAAATCCAATACCAATACAAATAAATTTCCAAATATTTTTTTGATATTGCTTCCGCTTGCAAATATTGCCATATAGAGAAAAAATTATTAATGCCATGAAAAAATTATATTGTTTTCTGTTGCTGAAAAAATAGTTTTGGAGAGAAAATTAATTTTAATGAATTCCTTAACTTCAAGATAATTTAAACATATCGTAATAACTTCCTTTGACATTTCATTAGAAATAGATTTTCTTTTCTATGAATCAACTGAAAAAGATTAAACGATCACAATAAGGAGCAAAAAATATTAAACGATTAAATACTATCTATGGAAATTTATAAATAGGATTATAAGATTATATAAGAAAACTAATCTTATCATATCTGTTAATTTTAGTATTTAATTGTGCTTAATGTAAAACTGAAAATTAATTTTTAAAAAAACCTGCATAATATAATGGATCTGATAAATTAAAGAGGAATTTTGTAATAATAATAATAAGATTTTCCTTACATTTTCCAAAAAACTCTCTGTGGTTCATTTCATTTTTTTATATTAAGACATTGTTAATAATAACACGTATAATTAGAAAAGTTTACATTTTTTATTAAACGTTTTTGGTTAAATAAGTTTATCAACTTCGAGGCAAAATATAGGTTTGTATATGATTACAATTATAGAGGTTTATATGCAAATACGTACAAAGCGAACCTTTTCTTTTCGGAATTAAATGTCTTCTAGACCAGTGGTGGGGAAACTTTTTTTAAGACGGGCCATTTGTAATAACTAAACGATCGTAGCGGGCCGAAGAATAATGCTTAATCGTAAAAACATTTATGTGTTCTATAAACATATACATATATTATTACATACACTTATTATTTTAATAGTAAAAAAACAAAAGGTAAGAAAATTATAAGCACAAAATGGAAAATGAATCCAGTGTAGTTCTTGATGTGAAGTATTATCCCTTTATTTTCTGGTGTCATTACTGGTTAATGGTGCATGAGAATGAATGAATGAGAGGTGTTGAGACTGTTTTATCAAAATTTCATCATAGTCCTGTTCCATTTGCGAAGCAGAAATTCTTAAAACTGATGAAAGGTGCTCATCTGTAATTCTGTTTCTTAAAGAAGTTTTCCTAAGCTTCATTGTTGAAAAGATTTGTTCGCATATATAAGATGAGCTAATGCTCTTGCGCGGGTGTTTGTTGAGGCAGTGGGATTTTCGGGGATTACACAAACAATTACTCGAGTCACAGCGGGTCGTTGCAGATGACTGACTAAGTCGCTAACTAACTGATCTTCGGGCGGCCTCGCTTGTATTTATACCTACCTGCAATGATTGTTCTGGAATTGGAGATTTGCGGTTCTTTCGGAAAAACAGAACAATGAATCGAAAATGCTAGAGTGTCTGGAAGTTTCGAGCGAAGAGGAGTCAGCTGTTTGGGTCGGATGGATTTGTCCAGAATATTATTGTGTTTTGAATATCGCCGCAGGTAGTTTTTATGCGGGTCGTCACATTACGAAGTAAGAATGGGTTCAAACATTCTCACGACGGCACTCTTAAACGGGCCGCATTAAACCTTTCCGCGGGCCGTAGTTTCCCCATCACTGTTCTAGACAATGTAAAATGCAAATTTAGAGAGATTGGCACATATATCATTGTTATAATTTAACCAGAATTTAAAATTAGGTGGCTCTTTTATTATAAATTCTGCATAATTTTTATTTATTTATTGAATAAAACTGCATCACACTTGGATTTCAAAGCATTTCATGATGAGAATTAACTCTATGTTTTATAACTATATTAACGTCAAGGTGTTCAAGTTATGAAATGAATTGTTGCTAAATTGTAATAATCCTTGTCTGATATAAACAATGCACCTTCATTTCTTTTTCTTTTGTATCTGTTTTCGGGCAAGTGCTGAGCCGTGGTGATCTGCTAATGATGTTTGAGTTTTGAGAGGCGAAGGAGTAAAAACTACTTTAAACCAAGATACAACTAGTAAATGGTTTCAAGGTCATTTTTCAATGAATTTTGAAACATCTAAAAAATTAACAAAAGTTCGTTAAATGTTGAATCGAAATATATATATATATATATATATATATATATTTAATTTTGATGAGAAATCCTTATTGGTTTCAATTGATTTCACTGGGTTGAAGGTTAAATTGATGAATACATACATTAAGTTGCAAATCTAGTGAGTTTACTGTTCCTATTCCCAGGTGGTTCCAGGTATCTCTAAAAAATGCAAAAAACAATAGATCCCTTAGATTAACAAAAATAGTAAAATGTAAACATTTAAGAATATGATTGGGGAAAGCCTGATTTGCCTTGCACCAAGGACATTAAGTAAAGATCCTCCGTCCATGTTGGAAAGTGAGGGATTTAGTGTGTCCACTCGAAAAACGTGAGGGTGCCGTTTATTGCTTTCTAGAGATATCCAGACGGTGATTTTACCAATGAGTGTGTTGCTTTGGATACTCATAATAAAGGTAGGTTCTCAACGAATTTTGAGAAAAAACTATTGTAAGAATGAAAAAATTAGGATTTAATCTAATATAACCAAAGCTTGTGAGTTTGGTACATGTTAAACTACATTTTTTGAATTAACTCTATTAGTAGGAAACTCCCCAAAAGCCAATTCTAATGATGCATGGAGATTACACAAGGGTTTCAAATACTCCTGCCTATTTTTTGGGAAGCAGTCGCTCACACTGAGAATCATGAGGACTGGTAGTCATGTTTTGATTTTGGAATCAAGTGGCTACAAATATGAAACCTTATTTCACCGACAAAACCATTTCGAGCATGAAGAACTGTGGCGTTGAGAGTCGACATTTCTCTTTTGGTGAGGCGAAGAATTTTGGGGAGGGACTTTTGAACCAAGTGTCTTCCACGGATAAAAAAAACTATGAAACGAATTCCAATATAATAAGTTGTATTGGTTTTAAAAGAATTAAAGTATAGCTAAAATGAACATTTTCTGTTATGTGTACTTCATAATAACGACGCGTGGATTGCCGAACTTTTACGAAAATCCACGTGATTCCTTGCACAAGCCGAGGAGATTCTTGTGATGCGATCTGCATGGTCATTTCTGAGGATTCGTAAATTATATAATTTATTCCAAAATTATTCTAAAATTAAAATATTTAGTTGCGAAATCCAAGTATAATGAAAGCGAAAATCCTCTAGCTTATCCATTTGGCGTTTCCGACCATGAATTTCTTTGAGATTCTAATATGTTTTTTATGTTTCCTAAGAAATTTTACATACAAACGAGCACGTTTCTAGGCCGTATTCAACATAAATTCCCCAGTAAATTCAAGTTCGGTTATAATGAATCTGTTATGAGGATACACTGGAATACTGAGTTGTTATGAAATTTCGAATAGCAATGGGCAAAACCAAGTACCATTGCACGCAACTTACAATAATTTTATATTATGAATTACATCAATGATAGGCACAATGTAGTATTAAAATAGTTCACTAAACTAATAAATCGTTCTCAGATAATTTCAAGCTACTTTTAAGTAGGAAAATCAACTACAACGGCTAGTATTTTCACATATACGAATTATGCAGAGAGAAAGTATTGCAAACATTTAAATATTCAAACTTAAAAAGAAATCCACTCGGTAGAAGTATACCTGCCAGAGAACAAATAAACATGATTGTTACAAACCTTAAGGAAGCATATAAGTACACAGTTTCAAAATCTAATTGTTATATACGTATCCAAATTTTATATCACATTGTCACTTATTTGAACGCTTGTCGATCTCCTCATTCGCATGCATGTAATAGTGATAACTCAAAAATACTACCACTCAGATAAATGAAATTAGGTATGTGACCTTTTTGCTGATATAGTAATTCTGTGCGTAAAATTTTATTTTGAATAGTTTGAACAAAAAGTATCAAGGATCGTATGATAAAATTTAAGTTATTGTATCCACATGGAATTCTTTTCATCTAAAATGTTAGTAAAATGTATGATTTTAAAGTGGTAATTGAGTTTCTAACTTTAATTTCTGGTGTAAGAAGAGTACACATTTCAGACATTTTTCTGTTAGAGATTAAAACTAAATTTGTACCCAAGAAACTAAAATTTTATCAACGAGTTTGACGTATTAGCTTTTAATAACAGCTTGTTAGGAACCAAATATTACTTATTGACTAGTACTTTTTATTTGTTTAAGTTATTGCGTTTTAGAGTTATCGCCATTATATTCCTGTGAATATACGGACTACAGTCTAATGTTTGGCTCAAATTTTGATGTAATATACTTTTTATAGGCTAAAGCTGCGTGTCAAAATTTATCCATCCTGTATTGAAGTTAAAGTATACGATTGCACTTAGATTGAAGAGATTCACTAAAAATTCTTTACTAATTGAAGAGATTACACTAGAGATTCCTTAAATAGATTTCACATATAATCTACAAATTTAGTGTAAATGTGCTGGTATTTTAATACGTCAAAAATAGCCACTGAACATAGTTGACCACTTTATGTCTAGGGGATATGTTACACAGCTGCAAATCGTAAGGTCACGAATCCAATCCTTGGCATAGTTCAATCTTCACATTGGTGCGACACTACAATTCGCCCGCCACATTGGTGACCTCGGACAATGAACACGCTCTTTGCTCGCCATAACGCCTGGCTCTACCGAAACGCGATCATCGTTCACCATAACGCTTGGCACAATAAAATAGTTCATATTTTCGCCGACTCACTGATGAGGGAGTGTTTTGGTGGTATTTTAATAAGACAGTAACAACTGCTGAATATTGGTGATCAATTTTTGTCTAGTGAATATGTTACGTGGCTGCAAATCATAAGATCGCGAGTTCGATCCTAGGCATAATTAAATCTTCACATTGGGGCGACACCACAATTTTCCCGCCGCATAAAGACCCATATCAAATTTTATTCATCTAATTCAGAGCTGTTTAGAGTCATCTTATTCAAAGACTGATTGGCATAATTACATTTTTCCAAGCTCAATGAAAGCTGCAATATGAATATTTATCAAAAGAATAAGGTCAATTTTTTTTAACGTTTATAATGTTTTCTCTTTGTACAACAACAACAAAAAAATGAAAACACAGTTTACCAAATTACAGGGATAGATGCAAAAAAGAGAGATTCATCAAACCTAGCCTCGAAATCCAATTTTTTTCTGTCCAAAATTAGTCAAACCATACCTTCGAGAAAAGGAAACAAAATGAACATCGACCTATTTAATAAATTAGTTTATAAATTACATTTTATCATCATTTATGTAAAAAAAACCTGTAAATTTAATTTTTTATTTTTTGATTTAGAAGACAATTTTGCTTTAATGGATACTCATTACATATATTATATTTTTCTCTTGTTCCAGTGACATTTTAGAATCAAAACGTTCACCAAAAAGACTCGGTGCAATTTCTTACAGAGACACTTTCATCTTTTTCTTCTTGCAGTATTCCATATTTTTCTTTCTTATACCCCAGCCATTTCAACTGAGCCGGACTAATAGCCTTTTTGGTCTGTCTCGCAGCACTTAAGTGGGGCCGCCTCAGTCTATTACTCCAAACAGAGAGGGAAATCGTGTTTTCATCCGAGTAGGAAAGATGAAAAACACTTTTGTTCCAAAACACCCCCTTGGAGCAGACGATTCTCTTTAAGCGTGTGTATTTCTGACCAATAAATTAATGAGCTGTCATTCCTCTTGGTTTAGAGGATTATTCATGATATTCATTTCCCTCTCCAGTAGATTCGCCCGGAATAATTTCCTACCTCAATTTGGAATTAAACCAATATTAAGGAATGCTGATTAAGGTGGTTGCGGTTCTACAGAAATTTCAGTAGAATCGTTGTATTCGTTGGAAAATTGTTCTGAATTTGAGAAGTTGATTCCATGATTCGACATCAAATTCCTTAATGAGAGACATAATTTAGTGACATATTTTAGACATATTTTAGGGAATTCTTTTTTTAAAAACTTTACAATTTACAACCAGTCGACAAAGGATGAACAATAAAATAACATGTTTTATAAATCAATACGAAAAAAATTAAAAGGCTATAAGACATAAGAATCTCCCATGTCCATTATAAATACTTCATTGACCTAATAGTAAAGTCCCAGCTTCGGAACCGGAGGATTTCTGGATTGAGACCCGATTCAATCGAAAAACTGCCATGTGAGCTAATTTGGCGCACTCTGAATTCACCTGGACCAAACTTTTTCTCATTTGTGTGGTGTAGCATTTTGGAAATGAACCGATACCATCACCTGACCGTGGTTCAGAATAACGAGGTCCATCCCCAAATATCCCCAGTGTTGCTTTAAAACGGACATTAATCTAACTAAACTAAACCATTATTTATCATACAAATTTAAATTTTCAGACATTAGTGAAAACAAGATGATAAATCTATGAGGAAAAAAAAGTTAAAATCTCTTTTTTAAATAAAATGTAACGAGAGTTGCGTCTATTTTGTTAATTCTACTTTCTCTGTAGATACTTCTGCTATAGTCAGAAACCAGCGAGAACCTTCATGTTAAAACCGAAAAATAAAAAAGGAATAAATTTCTATCGAAATTTTTTAAAACTAAAGCAATTCTTGAATTTCTCTGACTAAATTGATACTTTAATATTCTCAAATAGTACATATTCACTCGATTCCTGGAATTAAAGCTCTAAACCAAAGGTAGTGATCTACCCAAAGTTTTATCTCATACTCTCTGATAAAGATGTTATCCAAAAGAATGCCATGTATGGCGTAGACATCAAGAGTTAATAACCTTTGGGGTGAATTAAGCATTTTTACTGAATGTCATTCTTGGCGATTAATCCCTATGATGCCGTGAATCCCAAAATCGAATCTGCATTTCAGATACATTTTTCCCAACCGATTGAAACAAAAATTTAATATAAAATTGATACAAATTTGATATTTGTAGTCACAGTATGCCGCATTACATTTGATATATTAAAGTGATTCAGGTTTTGAGTTATTGTACTTACATGTTTCTGAAAATGCAGAGCAAAAGACGAGCAGCCACTTATTAGATTTGATTTGTATTCAATAATACGTTACTACGCTATAGAAGTTAAATCTATGTATCCAATTTTATTTACAAAGTGGTTTTCCTTTTGTAGTTATAATGCTAATTTATATTCGATCAATCGGATAAACAGACTTCCCAGGAATGGAGTTTACAAAAAATTTGATAAAAGTCTACAAATTCGGTATAACATAGACCACATATCAAATTTCATTCGTTCATCTCAGAGTGTTTTTAAGTTATCTTTATCACAAACAAACCGTCATCTGATCTTGGTTCAAAATTACTAGGTCAGTCCCAAAATTGCCCTCGTGTTGCTTTAAACGGGACGTTAATATAATTAAACTAAACTAAACTAAATCTCAAACAAACTGATGGAAATTTTCCAAAAATGTGTATTTCAAAATCAGAGCGGTCTAAAACGTGAAGATTCCTCAAAATATTGAGTTCAAATATTTTGACTATTAGGATATTTTCTCTATTCTACGCTTACAAGAAAGTAATAATATCTTTATAGATTGAGAAAAGTCATAAATTTTATACAAAACATTTGATATTACCAGAAATTTTTATAATAAATATCCTCAGAATTAATAAATTCTTTTTTTGTCTCGAATGTTTTCGTGATGATAAGATTACAAAATTCGTAAAAAAAATTATAAACTAGTGTAATCGTTCCAACTGTGGATCTTGAATTAGGCTGGAAACGCCTCGAATACCGAGAATTTTACATTCGATTTTATATTATAAGTAATTCTCTGTGCCAAATTTTGAACCAAATTCGTTGTAGGATTGACCGTCTGTTGTTCTATATTTACATGCATATATAAATATAAAAATAAATAAAGACTCGAAAATACAGGGAATAAATTAATGAAAAGATATGGGTTTTTTTTGTACCTGAACTGTAAACCCTTATCAAATTTTATTTATATTTTTAATGCTTGATAATCAGTGTATTTCGTTTGTATGCTAGCCTGATACTTCAATAAACGAACTGCAATAATTAAATAAAGGAAATTTGGTATCTTATTACTAAAGTTATAATTCTGATTCAGATGGTTTCTATTGATTGGAAAAAACTTCAAAATGCTTATGTGCGAGATTATGAAAAAATGAAAACCTAAAACACTTTCAGTATTCATATCCTTATCTAAATTCCACATATTTATGCAAAGATAACGGTGAATATAAACCTTTTTTACAATGTATGCTTGAAAGTTTCGGTGAGACCATTTACCCATTGGGGGACGCCTTGTAATTGAGGATATGAAGCTTCCGGCATAGTGATTGGTTTTTCACTTTCCTGGTGGGTACAGAAAAAGGTGAGGAGAGAGGTTCCTCCCATTGTTGACCGGGCATACTTCCTTAAGGAAGAGTTAACCATGGCCTTAGCACTCAACCACAGTTCCCTCCAGTGTTGTTGTTGGGACGGTCCGGTCATCTAAATTTTTCAATGCACTTTCAGGCGTTAGGGTCGAAGTAGTCGGTTTAAGGTCCACAATATCCATTAAAAAATTAACATATTTATATTTTAACAAAGTTGATAAAATAAATAAACAAATCGCTTACATTAGTTATATGTTTATTGAATTAAAGATAAAAGTAAATGTGAAATAAATCCATTAGTTATTTAAAGAGGGAGCGCTAATTCATGCCGCCAGTACCTATCTATTGACTTTAATTACAGAATATCAACAAACTGATTGACAATTATAAATTGATTTCAGTCGATTTGAACCAAATTTTTTTATTGTTAAGTAATTTTCGTAGATTCTACAAGATATTTTTTCATACTTTTTATTAAAAAATGCGTCTTTGGAAAAGTTATAATCTGATTAAAGCTGTTCCTTATTAACAATTCATCTTTTTCTTCTCGAGAGACTTTATTTTTGTATACTAGCAGTTTGCTGAGATACGAAAGAATAAGTGTTTTGCATTACATGATTCTTTAGTCTACAATTACCTCTGACAGAAAAGGAAATCCTGTTTTCTTCCAAGGATAAAAGGCGATCTTATTTGAAACATCCCATCGCCCAGACGATTCTCCTTAACCTGCATATCCCTAACCAATAAATTAGTATATTGTCGTTTCTCATGGTTAAATTAGTTTCCCCTGGTATTCATCCAATTCTCAGGCGGAGAGTTGTTGCGAATAACTTCTCGGCTTGATTTGGAACTAAACCAGTGCTTTGCAATGCTGATTCAAATGTTTGTAGTGTCTGGATATCTGTAGTAGAATCTCTTAGTGATATGCCAAATATATTTTATTAGGAAAATAACTTTTAAGGATTTAAAGTATACGTTTGTAAAATTTTTGATTTAATTAATTTTTATATTATAAATATTATTCAATATTTTAAGGATTCAAAGTATACATTTGTAAAATTTTTGATTTGATTTACTTTTATATAATAAATATTATTCAATTCGCTCATTCAATTTTCCGAAGAGGTGCAATTAACAACGGGATTTAAACATATAAAGACTCTTTCGAATGATGGAGTTCTTTCTAAAATGATAAATGACAAATGAAAAAATTGTAAAAATTCATCGCTACAATCTCCATCTTTATTAGTAACTAGCCGCCTTTGGCGACCAGTTGGTTCGCCATGAGTAATGCGTTCTAAAATTTTCAATTAAATCACATATTCATTAGCCAAAATTTAAGAAATAGTTAAAGTTAAAAGATTCAGTTATTGGTAGTTAAAGAGTTGGTAACTTTATTCGGAAAAACTTTTTGAGTTTAATGCTCTAACAATTTATCGATTATGCTTCCAAAATATTAAAAAGGTTTTTTTGGGGGATGTTGCCAAAATGTTAAATATATTTTTTTTTAAAGCGAAAAAGGGAAAAAATTATTGAATTAATGTTAGAGATATTACAAAAGATTATAGAAATATGTCATTAAGTCGGGATTTCAATGCATATCCTATCTAAATATAACCAGGTTTACTGTAAATAAAGATAATTTATGGAATTAATGATATATATATTGCAAACGATCATAGAATCCTTTGCCTTGCATTTATTTTTTTAGAAGATATCACATTTTATATTTATGTTATTTTATCCAGTCACGAGCTGAAAGTTGTATTTCTTTAGATTTATTTTGCCATGATAGTTTTTTTAATTTGAACTTCCGGCATTCTTTTATTTTATCCAGTTACGTGCTAAAAACATGGTTAAAATATTTCTTTAAAAATTCATTAAAAATAGAAGATTACGTTATAAATTAAAACATCCGATACCGTTAGAAAGCTAATTTTTTTAATCTTTAAATGGATATAAAAATCATGTTTGTCCGATCATATTTTCGGAAGTTATAGCGGAAAAACGTCGAAATTTCGCTTAAATTTTAATTAATTAAAATTCTAATTAAAAATTCGAAAAAAGGGCTCCCAGGTGCACATTCCCGACCTCCAAGGTATACATGTACCAAATTTGGTAGCTGTAGGTCCAACGGTCTGACCTGTAGAGCGGCAACACACACGCACGCACACACACGCACACACACACACACACATTGAGCTTTATTATAAGTATAAAGGTGAATGTGTGTATGTCTGTGAGTTGTCACTATACTAACCTTATCGTTTAATCTACAAAGAAGAAATTTAGCATGTATACTAATATATACACCTTGGAGGGTGGAAGCATGCATCTATTCGTGATATTTTTCGAAATTTTAATTAATAAAAAACTAAGTTCAACTTTGCTGTTTTCCCGCAATAACTTCTGAAAATATTATTGCATAAAAATAAATGTTACCACTTTTCAAAATTTAAAAATTGTTCTTTTGATGATGATAATTTATAGATTGGTTACAATGTTTCTTCATTTTGGAAATTGGTTGATTGCTGAGAAATTTTCAACAATTTATTACATTGCTACTTTAAAATTAAACCCCTTACAACCTTTCACATTTAACTGAGTGACGTTCTCCCATTTTTAAAAGCTAAAGAAAGATTCTGTTTAATATATGTAGCTCATAAAACCAACAAAAAAGTGTTATAATATTGTAAACATTTGAATATTGATGAAACTGACTGTTACATTTTAAATATTACTGTGATATTATGAGACTTGCTGCAATTATAAGGATTCATATACGCAATGCATAAAACATAAGATAACTAAAATTACACAACTTTAATGTCACTCAATTTGACGGTACTATGGGTATTATATTTAAAAAAAATTGAAACTAAACAAAATCAGTATTATCGAGGAAAAAGCGAATATATAAATAATACTATTAATAAATGTAGTAATTATAAGGATAAGTAAAATTTAAGAGATATTAAAAGAAAATAATTTTCTCATTTTTAGAACAGGTTTTATTAAACATGTAATACGTCACTTGTACAAATTATTACTTTGCCATAAGTAATAAGAAAAGAAAAAGATTTGGTGAAGAGATTCTAATGAATCTGACCATTTTAGATGCTCTTGAATCACAAATTCATTTTTCGAATAATATCTGCCTGTTTACTTCAGAAAAACTTAAACACCAAATGAGTAATGAGTAAAATTTGTCATGTTGGTGTTATTTCAATTTGTAGATCAGCATCAATTTTTTAAAAAAAATTATTAAAGGGAATTTTAACTGTTCATATGCAGTAGTGTGAGCTCAAAGAAACATTTCTTTCGAAATTCACTTCAGTTTACTTCGAAAAAGTTTAAATTTGATACTAGTATTAAATAATTTTTAAAGAGTTGAGAAATCGCAAATTTTTTTGGAAACATAAACATAAGAAAATGGAGCTTTAAAATACTTAAAAATACATAATCAGATTTAAAAAAGCAATTTTCTTTTACATTAATGTTTATTGATATCTGACTATATTACTTTCTATTAATTTTAAGAATTTTTAACTTGTTAAAAGCATATAGCTCAGAGTTTTTTTTGAATACTAAATAAAAGGCAGTTAATTTACCAGCATTATTAGTGTCTAATTCTGAAGAGAAATCATATTAGTTCAAATTTTGGCGCCATTATATAGAATAGAATGAGTAGAAGGTTAGAAACATTAACTTAAGGCCGCTATGATGAGAGAGGAGAATTAAAGTCTTAATTTTCCTAGTTGCCAAATAAATTGGTTTAGAAAAACTAAAGATTTTACGAATGATAATATTCAGAATTAAATTTATATTCTATGAAATATTATCATATTTATGTGTCCTTATAATTACTTAATTATTAGAATATTTGCAAAACTAAACATCTACAATAATATTGCGAAGAATGATGAATGCTGAACAATCTAAAGTCATAATCTATATACATAAAACACTAGCGTAAGTGACGCAGAAGTCACTTTATGTGTTATTGTAGAATGGCAACAATTAATTGTGAATAAAGCTTCATACACTCTCTATGAACACTTTTATAGCTTCACTTAAATCAACGTTTCAAAGATTAATGGAACTGGAAAATATTATTAGAAATGTTCTGAAAAGGGTTTGCTGTATCTACAAAAGATAAATTAAATTAAAGGAAAAAATATGTAATATAATCAAAACAAAGGTGCCTAATATTAATTGAATTAAAAATAAGCTTAAGTATCGCCAAATGAGTAAATTCTATGACTTGCGCATTGAAACTGGTGATCATATTTTCCAAAATTATAATCTCTCAAAAATAAATCATACATTATTTTAAAATTCAAGGAATTACGTTTTAAATTAAATTCATTTCATTTCCTAAGTTTTTCATTATTTCTAACCATTTTTTTGCTGTGCGATATCCTTAAATCTTGCTGTTCAAAAGAATTTCCAACGGCTAATTATCAGGGTTTAACTGTTGGTTAAGGCTGCTAGTATATAGTAATGAGATCTGTATTAACAAAATTAATGAAACAAAAAAATTAAGAGTCTAATATAAACCATTAACATGCTAAAAATGCGTTAAAATATGGAACTAAATTGATTGTCTTTTATTAAAAAGTGGGACTTCAAAATGAACACTGTCTATATACCGAAAGTACCTAAATCTATCGATGGACAGCAATCATCTTTGATAAAGGTTGAGTATGAGTTATTTCTGTCACGGAGTACGAGGCAATATCTCCCACATCTTATCAAATTTTGAACAGTATTCTCCAGCAGTTGCTTATTCTACTTCTCTATAAAGGCACAGATGAAAGTTTCCTTGTTTGTTGGAGGATATTTTCGACCAACAATCCACATCCTGAGATAATTAAAAGAATTTTCAATAATAGTTAGAACTGGAAAACGTGTTAGCCATATGAGATAAACAGTTTCTTCTCTGCCTAGATAATCCAGAAAAAGGAATGTTTGTTCCATGACATGTTGCATTTTATTCCATGGAAAAAAAATTATTGCTGTCTTTACAATGGAAAAGACAGATATTAAGAATTAGAGGTTCATCAATGCATTGGTGGTAGGTCATATACCCTGTTGTAACGAAATGCAGAGTCTACAGGTGAAATATCATGATGGCAGGCCTGAGTCACGATATTGCTTATTGGATAAGGGTATCTTTATTGGATAGTTTGGGGAATAAACTGGATCACTCTCAAACTAGATCATGGTAGTTAACAACAATTGGACAAATTAAACTTTCTGTCGTTAAAAAATCTTATACAAGCTCGTTCCGATTCTAATCAAGTGCAATATTCCCAAAATCATTCAAAATGGAAGGTATGGGGCATTCTGAACTTCGAGGAAACAACAGATGCATAAGAGTAAAATCCATCCATCTCTTCTTAAATGCTAATCTACAGTTTTTCTGCAGATCAACAATCATGTGGTAGCAAGTAGCTCATTAACCATTTGCTGAGATAAATAGCTTCCTTCTTATTTTTACCGAATCTAATAATATATCTATCTCCAGTAAATATCATACTTCTAACCAGTGACACTTGATAAACTTTCGAGTTTTTTTAAATACATTCCACATTCAACTCTCTAATAACATCAGCTATTTTATATCATTATCCGATTTCTCTAATAATGTAGACATGCATAAAAGCTTCTAAAAGTTATTATGAAGTCATATCGGAAATTTTAAATTCAGCAATTAAATCTTTCTTCTAAAACTTTCGGTTGGAACAAAAATCATCAATATCGTCAATTAAATCTGCAATTAGCGCTAACAAGCTATGGACAAGAAATGAAAATTTGTATATTAACATCACTTCATATAGCAGTTTGCACTTATTTTAATTTATCTTATTTTGCTTTCTTTCATTTTGAAATACAAGCAATGGGCAAGAAATGAAAATTTTTATATTAACATCACTTCATATAGCATTTTGCACTTATTTTAATTTATCTCATTTTGCTTTCTTTCATTTTGAATACTTATATGCATTTCGCCGATTTCATATTTGGAATCTACTAGAGAATTAACAGATGAAAGAAAACTACATCCTCATCGACTTTACAGCGTCTACAAAACATCGTTGTCAGTGAGTAATTAGATGATATATACGGTCTTTCTTATCATGGGAAATTATTTCATTTTGGGCAAACTATTTTGTCTACATTTAATAGAAATTACAATTAATGACTTTATCTGTGCATATTAAAAACATTAAATAAACTTCTAGATAGGAGCATATTGGTATGATAAAATTAATGATTTTATCGCCATTCTTGACTTTATAAGGTTTGAATGTATTAACAGTTCCATTATTTGTGGAATTATTTTTACATAAAGCAGTTAACAAGAAAATGGCTATCTAATGACGTTGTCATATTTATAAAAGCTAAGATAAAAATTCCTATTTCAGTTAATGTTCAAAAATATAATTCGTTAGCATGATATTTAGAACTGGTATGCATATCAATACGAATGTGCTAAAGAACACTGACAAGTATAATAATTAAAACTTTAATAAAAGCTTTCTGAGTATACTATTTTCGACTCAAAAAGTTACTGTGTCACAACTTTGATAATTTTCTGTATAAATGTAGTATTCTGTTAGCTACATATTTTACGTCATAAGGTATACAGAAACAATATTCCCTTAAAAACATTATTATTTTAAAACTACTGATTGTTGAATTGGTAGACATACAGTTATGAGATTAAAAAAAGAATAAAATTCTGATTTTAGTATATGCTTGCAAAAATTAATTAAACTCAAATTCTAGCAGTTGTTGATTCAGTTGCAATATCCGTTGCCAAAGACTACCTTAAAAAAACTCGAGCTCAACGTCCAGATTCTAAAATGAAATTCGAAGACCGCCGAAAGCAAAATCTCGCTCTGATCTCGTCTAGTGGACCCCTCATCTTGAATGGCAGATTGAGGTTAGAAGTAGGAAATGAAAATCTTGGGATTGGAGGGTTAAAGAGACATCATAACATCGGGCAAAAGATCCCTTCGGCTCTTTAATTTCCATCCAATCATTTGCCATCCAGAGATCCAATAGCCTCTGGGCTTCTTCCTAGCTCTAGTTGCACAGGAAATGGGAAAATGGTTTCTCCAGCGAGATTTTCTCGGAAGTTTCAGCCAATCACAGTCGTCCGAATTAATAAGATCATGGAAAACTGGAAGGAGAAAGAATCAAGATCGGTCTTGCTAACTTTTAGCGCGTTCTGACTTTTAATTAAATCGGATTGGCAGCATCAGATTTTCCTCTGGTCCTGAAATGGTGCGTAAAATTATCTTCTTGGGTTGGATCTTTCTAGAAATTTAAATGAAATATGAGGCAGAAAAGGACATAATATATTTTTTTTTTCTTTGTGGCGTTTTGCTTTTTCCATTTTCTATTTTAACGATGTGAAGTTTCTCAAAGAAAGTATGGCTGATTTTTATGTTAAAAAAAATGAAAAATATGTGACGCTTATTCCATTAAATAGAATTTATGTTATGATAAAATGGCAATCTAAGATGCTTTTAATGGAACACTTATTATTATTATTATTCGTAATTGTAGTGTAAAAGATATATTGGGTATGTAAATAAAGTTATACAATTTATTTTTAGTTTCATTAGAATGAAAGTATTCTGGAATTTTGAATTAAAGTTCTTTTTACTTAAGCTGAGTTATTGTCATCAAAAATGTACAGCACTGCAAAACTGGTGGCATTTTCTCTCCTTGGTATTCTCACGCATTTAAATAGTTTTATGATAAGATATTTAATTATTTAATCATAGAATAACAGTAAAATCGAGTATATGTTACGTACTTTACTCTTTTGTCGTATCAAGTCTAATTTCATATGATGAAGGGGTGTCTAAATCAAATCTAAAATTTGATTTCGGCGTATAAGTCTAAAATTTGATCCCATATTCTAATAACAAAATTATGTACAAAAAAACCCCTCAATAGTGTGGAATGGAGACTCTTTTATTCATTCTAGTATATATTTAAATAATTGTTCAAATCAAGAAAGTTTTTTTTCAAAAATAAACAAACTGAGATTTGTCAAAATACCGTTTTTTAATTGCAGTTTCAATAAATAAGTGAAGCCTATATGTAGCCATGAGGGAACTGCTTATTTTTATTCCTGCACTGCACATTAAAAATAAAAGAATCTATTTAAAAATAATGCTCATCTTAAATTTCAAAATGTTAAAGTTTAAAAAAGTAAAAAGTGCTCAATTTGACTGTAAAAATGACTTTTCTCTTAAATCCTATGGCTAACTAATTTGAGGGTAGGAACAAGAACCAAAATATTTAAATTTGCTTTTTTTTCATCATTTGTGTAGCATCTTCTAAATATCAAATTCGACAAATCATCAACTTCTCTTTTAGTTTTCCAACAGCTCTTTTTATATCATCGCAGTCAGTATTCTTCTTTTGTGCCAATTTTTACCGATGACACGAAATCAGATAGATATGCTGGTTCTGGAGTCGTTCTTACATCTGACACACTGAGCCACCGTCTTCACAAGTGTGACTCTGTTTTTATTGCTGAGTTAATGGAAATTTTCTGTGCCCTTCAGAAAACATCAACTTCTGCTCAGCGTAAATTTATTATCTATACTGATAGTATAAGTGCTTGGGAAACATTTTCACACTAACAAAATCGGATCCATCCCATTGCCCTCAAACTTTTCTTCACCTTGCAACTTTAAAAAAAGGATGACTTCAAGATTATTTTCTGTTGGGTACCAAGTCATGTCTGCATCTTGGAAAAAGACGGTAAACTTGGTTGCAAAATCTTCAACGACCTTTTTAAGCATAGGGCTTCCATTAGTGACATTAAAAGGTCCATCAATCTTCACATGTGTTCTAACTGTCAAAAGTCATAGGATCTGCAGAACAAAAATAAGTTACATTTTATTAAAGCGGATATTTTTCCTTGTCCTGTTCATCCTATACGTGAGATGGCTGTTAAATTGACTCATCTCCACATAGTACATACGAGCTTCATCCAAAAACATCTAATTTTCGGAGAGAATGCGCTTATGTGCAACAACTGCCAAGTTCAAATTAATATTCACTACATTTTAATTGACTGCCCTGTTTTTAATTCATATCGTACTCATTTTTTTACCTCGTCTTCAGCATTACAAGACTTGGTGGGTGAAAAATACCACCCAAAAATTTAAAAATTCTAAAGAACTATTGGCTTTTTTACGTGCTTTTATTTTTTTTTAATTCTGTTTATGTTAAGCATTTTTAATTAAGTTCTTGTTTTTTAGATCGTTGTATAAAATTTTCATGACTCATAGATTTAAATTTCAAGATGATAAAATAATTTTTACATCAATTTTATACAGCTCTATTTCATCACATTTGTGCTATTTTTTAACAAATGAGATTTAAAAAAATATATTTTATACTTTACCTTTTGATTGGCTCTGAATAGCCAACATGGCTCTTGCGCCAATAAACTATACAAAACCAACCAACCATCTTATAAATACTCATTATAAGTTTAAAGTAAAGAAAAATCAATTATATGATGATATTATTTGTCTTAGGGAAATTTAGTTCTCGTCTCAGGGGAATTTTTGTTTTCGTCTTAGACGGTTCTAAGGCGGGAACAAATCCCTTCACTTTTTGTTTCCCCAAACTAACAAATAGATTGTTCCCCGGCATGGCTACGGTCACTATCATCAAGAGCTATATTTTTACGATTTTACTAGCCACTTTTTCATATATAGAACCTCATCCTTTAAAGTTCACCTCTGTTTTGTGCTTATTGTATGAAGTCTTTTTATAAATGCATTTTAATTGTTTTTAATCTATTTCTGAGAATTTATAAGCATGTTAAAATTTTTTATAATTTTTTTTTCTAAAATGATGTTAATCTTTTCAGTTCATTACATTAGGACTTCTTGATCTAATTTTCAACGCATTTTTCTTGTTCAATTTATAAATTTTTTGTCCCCATCTTATTTTAATATCGAAATCTATATTACAGATTTGAAGAAAGGGGTTCTACGTAGAGAAACATGTACGTCTGAGGTGCAGAAAAAGTAAAATCTTTCGGTTAGAACTCCACTACCATATTCGATTATGATATCGATTCTATCCTCCAACAATAATTATATAATTATAGTGAATATGCTTAGAAAGAGTCAATGCACAGTTTTACATAAATTATCGTTTCTGTTACATTTAAAGACATATAATGAAGAACAATTTTACATCAAATTTTGTTTTTCTGTGCTCTTAATTTGGTTAGATCTAAAATCCCATCCAAGGGATAATTTCATTAAAAGGGAAATCTCACTGTAATTTGTACATGTTTAATAATTTCATAGAAAAGGCAAGAATCCTCATTGTTGAGTGGTCCCTAAACAGTTTCCAGTTATTGTCTAATAATAGAATTAGTCTTGAAGACATTTTCTTATTAAGTTTTTAGACAACTTGCAAAGGCTTAATTTGTTTTAAATATTTGTCATGCTTGAAAGTCACGGTATTCTGATATCTCCCAAATAAAAGATATCATAATAAAGCATATTTAATGTCAGTGAACAAAAAACATTCTACTGTCTGAATTAATTTACAAAATTTGATTGAAATATGGTCTTGATTGATTCCCCAATCTTTTTGTTTAATGACTCTGAAACATCAGATAGCAGCAGCAAGTATTGATCTCCTATTTCATTCAAGTAACCCCACTCAAAAGGTCGATAGTAATAATTTTAGAAGTTTCGGTTCCGAAATTGTACATAACAAAAACAATCAAACAAGAAAACACACATTTATCAGAAATTTCTTCTGTATTAACCATTAAGAACTCACAGATCTTGGGAATTACCTAAGCAAATTACCTAACCTTTTCTTTCTCAATTCCTGCTATCATATTTTTTTCAGCCAACTGTTGCCAAGTGCGAACGTTCAATGAAGACAAAGTAGGGGGGAAGGGCTGCAGTTTCCCCCTTTAGTCTGGCAAGCCCCGCTTCCCTAGCAACCGTGCTCATCTCTTGTGGTCATTCCTTTCCTAAGTGTCGGTCAGACGCACAATCGATTCATTTAGAGGTTGATAGACGTGGCAAATATTGTTTTCGAAAGAGTAGTTTATTGCGGGGAGGGATTGCTTTTCCTCCCCCACTCTTCAAAGAGAAGAGAAATTTCGTGTACCTTTTATTACAACAGGTTGTATTTTGAGATTGGCTAAGCCGTAAAGCGACGGCAATAATAAAAGAAATTTCATTAGAGGCCTCAGTAAATCTTCCGTTGTATTGAGATTGAGACTTGCAGTTTCGAGCAACAAATTTGATGATGTTTCTGTGTGTTCTAAATTTATTTCTCTGGAATAATATAGATGGTTTCTTAATTGATAATAAGCTATTGTAACAATTTTGATTAATAAATACTAATTTTCGAAGAAAATCCCTTACATTGATAATTGTAGTAACTAGAATTTAATTACTTAAATCAAATGAATTATCTATTTGAAATAATGTGCGAATATTTTAAGATGAGTTTTATAGATTTCAGTTTGGAAGCCATGATTCTTGGAGTTTGAATATTACGATTTCTAGTGGGGAAAAGTTGCTTAAAACATGACCAGGCTATGATGGCCTTTTTACTGTCTAAAAAGAGATATAAAACAAAAAATTTCAGGTTAGAAGTTTATCAAGTGGTTTGCTTAAAATTTTGCATGCAGATTAAGAAACATATTATCTAGCTCCTGATCTAAAAACTAAGTTTTTTTAAAATAAAATTTTTATCAATTCTTTAAACGTTGTTTGGCTGATAAACAACATGAAAGTTTTCATTTTTTCACATTACGGAGAATTAAAGCAACTATAAAATAAATCTAAATGAACAAATTACTTACTGTGTAATTCAGAAATTACAGAACGTACTGAGAAATCATTATATCAAATTTCAATAAAAATGTAGTTATTAGATTTTAATTTCAGATTTTCATAAGAGAATTCTACCCAAAATTAGAGTTTTAAAAAAGAGTAACAGTAGTAAAATAGCATTAAATGCATATAAATATAAAAATCAAAATAATTTCTCCCCCCTAAAAAAACTCAAAGTCGACTTAAAAATAAAATTCAAATGGTTTTCTGAAGAAAGGTTTTGAAACATTAAGAATGTTAAATTTTAAAAAATAACTTGATATCACAAAAAAATTGGTTTATCAGTCTAATCACCTGCCCTGAATTTCATCATAATTAGAAGAAATATAGTTGCATATTATATATAAATATGGATATAAATTTTAAGATATTATTTTAGCTGTAGAGCAAATTGTACATAAATGAAATTGCTTCTATTTGAAAATTAGTTGTTTCAGTTTTAAAGATTGCATAAAAGTTATCTTTTTTAATATTTTGGAAACTATAACAGAAAACCAACTGAAATTTGTAAACTTATCATTAGCTACTTTTTATTTTTATTAACTTTCGATTTTAATAAGTTAACAACGATGTTTCTTTTAGCTTAAAGATCGTTTTTCATCAAGTTTCCTAAAAAAATCCAGATTTGCATAAAGAACCTCCATAAAACATTTATCTTTGTGTAATATGTATCTTTCTGATTGTCTAATTAACTAATTATCATTTCCTTAGTATATGAGGCCAATTTTCTTTGTTTTAATCAAAAACAAGCTTTTACTATTATTTTCATTGAAAATTTGGAAATAAATAAATAGCCTTACCTATTTTTGAGATTGCCTTTTACATCTATATCTATACTTATAATAAAGCTCAATGTGTGTGTGTGTGTGTGTGTGCGTGTGTGTGTGTGTGTGTGTGTTGGCGCTCTACAGGCCAGACCGTTGGACCTACAGCTACCAAATTTGGTATATGTATACCTTGGAGGTCGGGAATGTGCACCTCGGAGCCCTTTTTTCGAGTTTTTAATTAGAATTTGAATTAATTAAAATTTAAGCGAAATTTCAACGTTTTTCCGCTATAACTTCCGAAAATATCATCACACAAACATGATTTTTACATCAATTTAAAGATTAAAAAATTAGCTTTCTAATGGTATCAGTGTTTTAATGTATAACTTACGCCTCTATTTTTAACGAATTTTTAAAGAAATATTTTAACTATGTTTTTTTGATCACGTGACCGGATAAAAGAAAAGAAAACAATGACGGAAGTTCAAATAATAATAAAAAAACTATCATCGTAAATCAAGTCTAAAGAAATGATACTTTCAGCACGTGACTGGATAAAATAACATAAATATAAAAAGTGATACTTTCTAAAAAAATAAATGCAAGGCAAAGGATTCTATAATCGTTTGCAATATCTAAATGATTAATTGAATAAATCTTCTTTATTTACGGTAAACCTGATTGAATTTAGACAGAATATGCATTGAACTCCCGACCTAATGGCATATTTCTATAATCGTTTGCAATATCTGTATCATTAATTTAATAAATTTTTTTCGCTTTCTTTCAAAAAACATATTTAATATTTTGGCAACATCATTGAAAAATACATTTTTAATATTTTTTAAGCATAACCGATAGTTAAAACTGACTGATTTATAAAATTAAAGAATATTATCAAGAAAACGGGTTCTTTTAGAACTTTCCGTCCATCATCTTAAAGAAAATATTAATTTCAGGCCAATAAATGCCCGGAATTACTTCAAGGCTAATGAATATGTGATTTAATTGAAAATTTTAGACCGCATTACTCATGGCGAACCAGCTGGTCGCCAAAGGCGGCTAGTTTAAAAATAATTCTAATGGAACAAAAATAGGTTGTGATACTGAAAATAACTAAAATTTATGACAGCAGGAAATTTAAAGTGGTCATTAAATTTTTTTAAAAGTTTGTCTGTTTAGCACTTCAATTCTTTTTGGACTAAAGGTAAATAGTCGGTACAAACACATAAATTTCTCTTTCATTGCTATCGTTATAATTCAAAATTATTTATAATTCGCAATTGCAGGATCCCTTTTCGATAAACTATTGCAAATAAATGAAACTTTATTGCTCTCCAGAAATAAACTAGAAGAAAATAGTAGTGACGTAAAGAATAATGCAATAAAATACAACAAAAAATAGCAAATAATATTTTTGTGACAATTTGGCATATGGTTTTGCACGAAAAGTATTTAATTTTGACAAACTTAAAGCGAAATTTGCCTTTAGAAAATATGTATATCAATGCATATTAAAACATAAATTGCTAATTGGTAAAAAATTTGGCATATGCTTTTATCAGTAGACTTGTAAATATGTATTAATTTTTGAACTAAACCTATCTAAGGTTTGATTGTCAGTCGATCTGCATATTCGGACTATGTGAACACAGTAACTCAAAAAGGAAATGGACGAAAAAAATAAAATTTGGTTAGTGTGTTACTATCGGTATTATAAATATATATTTCATACAAACACCGGTAAGAAATCAAAAACATAAATGAGGGTGTCTTAAAAGTTCCTTTCTCAACGCGTTATGAATGACCTTATCTGACTCTGCATGTGCCAGCATGTAGGCTTGAATATCAATTGTCTATATCAATGGTTTCTATCGTATCAGAGCAATCTAAAGCGGGACTGCACTCCAAAAAAGTCCTTTTGCCCATTTTGTATGATTGGAAAGACGTAAATTTCTGCGAGCTCTTGCTTCAAGGTGAAATGATAAAATCTACGAAAAAATGTCACTAACTATATTAATTGAAAGTTGTCATAGAAAAAAAAACAAGGCCAGAATTAATAAATCAGCGAAGCATTGTTTTTCATCATGACAATGCGGGACCACATATTGCATTAGTAGTAAGATAGAAGATTTTACAGTTATGATGGATCCTGTACATTTTCCAGATCTATATCTATCTAATTATTACTTCTTTCTGTCCTTAAAAAATTATTTTCGCAGTAACTACTTTAAATCCATCAGCTAAATAAAAATGCCCTTCGAAGGCTATTTCTTGTTCAAAACACAACAATTTTGGAAAGAAAGCATACTGACGCTTCCTAAGAGATGGAAGAAGGTAATACAGCAAAGGGGTTCATATACAGTGAAACCTCGTTACAACAATATTTTCGGGACCAAATAAATATATTGTTGTAGAGAGGCATATTGTTATATCGAGGGCCCACATATTTTGAGCATTTAATAAGAGTTTTTTTTATTATTATTATTTTAAGACTATATTTAGAAGAAATTAATTTGTAAAATACTAATAATAGTGGTTTAAATACTAAAAAAATAAATAAATAAGATAAATTCAGAAAATAAGCACAGAAATATTCACATACCTGAAAACACTTTTTGTTGAAAATAATCCAATAATTTTGTTTGTTTATTCATTTTTTTAACTGTTAAGTTCACCAATACCAATTTTCGAACTTGTTCGAATAAGTTGTCGATTATGAAAATTGCTTGACTGGTTTTTGAGGGTAGAAACGGAAAAGTGCTGGCGACGTTTCACCGTGTGATAAAACCTTTAGGGAACAATATCGCGTGAAAGAAAGAAAAGTTTAAACCAAATGTTTCGCGTAGAACTCAAAATCGTTAAAGACTATAAAACAACCTTTGAACTCACTTTTCAGAACGTCACTTAACAACACCCCGCCTCCATCTCCCCCTGTTCCTCTAACAAAGGGCACTTGCTCTGTGACAAGGTGACCAGACAGGTCTAGATGTCCTTAAACCTTATCACAATTCCAAAGCTTACTGGGAAATGAGACTAGGCATACATTTACACTTCACCCCCTCCCTCACCCACTCCAATTCCCAAAAGGGTGGTCTTCATCTGTTTTGAAATCTGAACAATAGCTATTTATTTAGGGATAAGTTGAATATCCACAATGAGTCTTAAGAGACAGAAAAAATAACAAAAGAAAACGAAAAAAAAAAAAGCATTTGAAAATCAAAATATTATTATAAAGGGAGAAAATAATACTGAAATTTAGATTGAAAAAATCGTTTTACAGAGGTTTATTGTTCTAGAGAATATCGCAATATTGAGGGGAGATTAACATTAGTTTATATGCAAAATCACCGGGACCACAAAACATTATTGTAGTAGAGGGAGTTATTGTTGTATCGAGTATCGTTGTAGCGAGAGTTTACTGTATAACAAAGGTAAAAATATCTTAAACAATAAATATTGCATATTCATTTCATATTAGAAATAGAAAATAAACTTATGGGACACTTTAATACTTAATTCTTTTTTCTGAATAGTTAGAAGTTAATCAAAAAATGCATTCGTAAGGTTTTAATAATCAAATATATATGTATATATAGGGAAGTAACTGGGAAGAGCTAAACACTCCCGCTGGTACGAATTGTAATTCAACTGACTTTTGAAACCAAATGAATGCAATATGATTTGCGATTCTAAGAAGAGATGTTCTGCTTCTCTCTTGAATCTTCTTTTCTGAAACATATGACAATATTCTCCGAACGCAAGTTATTACTTAGCGGGAGGGAATGGGGTTCTTTTGCCTGGGATATATTATCGACGATGAAGACAGCTTTCTCAGCTTACTCGTAAATTGCCCTTTCCGTTACATGACAAGCGATTGTTACTTTCAGAATAAAAGAACATTCTAATAACGGAAAAATAATATCAGGTTTTTTCGTTACCCATAAGTTGTCATGACAACCCTGAGAAGGCATAAGTAAGTTACATTTAAGGAGAAAAAACATAACAAAAAATGTTCCATTTTTCCAACCGGTAAAAACATTATAACTCTTTCACGTAGTAATTTTGAGAATTCAGAAAAGCAAAAGAGCTGTCAGCGACAACAAAGACAAGGATATTTTATTTATCTTAATTTAGTGGCTCTCAACCTTTTAACTTATGGGATTTAATTATCTGTTGAGACTTAGATCAAGGTTTCGCTATTAATTTAATTATAATATTTCCATTTGGAAGCCACACTAAAGTTATATTGGGATCTTTATTCTTAATTGCTGTTCTATGACGATGATAAAAGAGGTAATTGAATTTTCATCTCCTTTTTTAAAAAATAATACAACTCTCACGGGTAGATTCCAGTCAGTTGATTAATAGTTAATTTCATCAAGGTAGATCACGGGTGTCCAACTTGTGACCCACGTCTAATATCTTTTTTACCCAACAAACTTAATAACACATTTCTTATCAAAATGCTATAGTTTAATTTTTAACCCATATTTATTATTAGAGCTTCACAATATTTGTCGATGGCTTATTACTAGATTTCACTCGGTTTTGAATTTTTTTCTCCAATAATTGAAGATCCAAGATATTAAAATTTGCTATTATTGGAGACAAAATATTCTTTGATCTCTTCATTTTGCTTATAGATATAGAATTCGCAGATGTATAACTCGCAGCTTACGTCCAATAACTTTGCGGCCCCACAAATTTAACAATAAATAATTTTTTAAATAAAAGGTCATATTTTAATTTTTAATCCCGAGTCACACACAATTATTATTAACACGTTACAATATTTGCCAATGGCTTATTATTAGAAATCTTGCAGTTTCACATTATTTTCTCCAATAATTGAAAATCCAAGATAGGAAAATTTGCGAATCTAGATGGCAAAATGTTCTTTACTCTCTTCATTTTTCTTAAAAATATAGAATTTGTACGTAAATGAGGTTAACTGAGATCGAATATTGCACAGATTTGAAGGAAAAATTCAATGGCGTAAGATTCAATTTAAAAAATCCTGACACAAGTACAAGAAAATACTTTTCCCTGGCTTCAAGACATTAGAGGGTATTAATGATGTTCCTTTTGATTGTCTTTGATACTAACTGGTCCCAGCTTCCTTTTTAGCAATAACGATAGTTATCACATAAATTTATTTTATTAGGAAATAAGAATAAGACTGCTGTTGATAAGATTTTGATTAGAGGACAGAGGTTATATCAGCCAGTTATTCGAGATAGAGCTTATGTCATTTTTATCTCTTGTTGAACAAAGGTAAAATACAACAGACATTATGAAAATACAATTAATTTATTGTTTTTCTCTAGATGACAAGTCTAAAAGCAAATATAATTATACACGTAAATGAAACAAACAAAAGTAAATATAAAATCAGTTCCTCAATATAAGAAGATCAATTTTAAAGAAAAGAAAATATAAAGAAATCAGGAAAAAATTTGCTGTGAATGGAATTGTTTATTTTTAATTTTAATTTTAACATATGAAAAATTGGAATTCAACTGTGTGCTTTTATCGGATTTCTTTGTTTTAGGTCTTTATGAATCCAAAAAAAGACATTTTAAAATAATGTTTCTTTATGTGCTGTTTATGATTGTGGCAACTTAAACTTGCCAGAGAAAAGAAAGATGAAATTTGGTAAACTATCTATGCATAAAAATTAAAATTTTTGTCAATTTTCGAACAAAATCTTTAATTTTATTTTGTCATTTATTTGAACGTCCCATTTTATTTGAAAGTCATTTTATTTTGTCAGTTTATTGTTTACTATTCAAAAGAATAAAAAGTTAAATAAGTGAAATATGGCTGACTTATGGTATTACCATTAGAATTCGGAAGATAATTAAAAAACAAAGGTACAAAAGGATTACTTAGCTTTCTGCAAGCCTATTTAGAAATTAACTGCTAAAGGCTCTATATTATGGAAGTATACGAGTCGGTTGAGGGCAGAGCACTCTACCTGCTTTCATATGAAAACTTGCTTGTTGATTGAAAATTAATCGAAGAATAACAAACAGGAATATCTTTTTATCTCAAAAATTGAAATAATATTGAGAAAATAACTAAGTTATTTTTCTATAAATCTTGACTATAGTACATATAGGTAAATAAAAGCCTAAATATACATGCCTAATACGAAAACTGTTACCTCCATACAGGACAATAAATAAAACTAGTATTGGCTATTAATGAAAATACCCAGAGTATTTCTGATATCTTCAATCATTGAAATGAATGTAAAACCAAAATTCTATTGCTGCCTGGTTTTCCCCTGTCTAACCTGAATGAAAATCTGTCAATTTCACTACTAATGTGAATATTATAACTAAAAATTATAATCCCGATTCTAAAAATTTGTACAGAGGAGATAAATACATATCACCCAATGATATATTTCTCACCTATCTCTAGAAAAAAAGCTCCTTAGAAAGATGGCGACGATTATTTTTCAAGATATTTTCTATAATATTGATGTGCTAAACTAAATAATCATTTTTGTAATAAACAATGATCTTTCCATAGAATTTACCTCAGATATGTTACATTTTAAAATAATCCCCGTTTATTTTAAATATACCAGTAGCCTAGTAATAAAGACACTGCATGGCTAAAGAATATGAAATATCCATGAGTTCTTTCCCCTGCTCATGTTTTTTACCAATGGTAGTCAATAATTTATAAACCGACCTATATTTTAATAACAAATTGGGCTAAATTCTGTGAGTTTTCTACGGAGTTAAAAATAAATGTGATCCAATTTATTTGTGAGTTTTCTGGAAATACAATGTATTTATAGATATTGGAATCAAGACATATTACTAATTTATTATTAATGTACTCAAAGGCAATTTTGAAAAAAAAAAAAAAGAAATGTAGAAAGATTCTACATCTTCACTATATCACAAGTCCTTGAAATATTGGAACCAACACTTTTATTCATAGTATATACTTTATATCCATAAGAAACAATCGTGTTTTGATTTGCAGAAAATCCTCTACCATTTTCATATTTCACCTTATGCACTTTATTAAATAACATTTCGGATAAAAATAGCACCATAAAACACAACCCACGTTGAAAACCACACGTGATAGTCAACGAGGGAAATTACATTTTACCTCGCTCATTCTCCCTCCAGGTAAGAAGATCTGCCCACAAGCCTCCGAAATGAAATTCGACCGCCCACGCATTTCTGCGTCCCTGTGTACGAAATGCGTTTAAGAGGAAAGCACGTGCCCCAGTCAAGTAGGCGTAAGAACCAACCTCCCTCCCGTCAAAATAGCAAGCGAGTTAAAAATTCCGCTCTCCATTCACACATTGATCAGCGGACGTTTACCCCCATTGATAAGGAATCCACCAACGCCTGACCAATTCCCAGTCTTTTCTTTGGACCTCTGCCTGCACCGCGACAGGAAAAGTTGGGAAACCACGCATGCTCACGGAATTGAGAAAATATTCTCATTCTGAAAATTGACATTTGTGTTCCACTTCAAGTATTGTTAGAATCTCTTTCAAAATTACTTTAAAGGCTCGTGAAATATATGTATATATATATGTGTGTGTTTTGTTTTATTTTAAATTATAACCTGATTAAAAATTTCATGGATTCTTAATTTTTAAGAATCGGTGAAGAAGAAGAATGAATTAATTTAATTGTACCAGATGCAAATAAAATCTAACGAACAAAATTAAAATATTTATCTCAAAGATATTAGGAATAAGTTCATTCATTATATATATATTTTTTTCTTTAAAAATATAAGAAAGCATCGGACTTATCAGATTTTTTAGTGCAAAATGAATTCAATGTCCTCAACATTAAAGTAATTCATAATAATGAATCTTACTGATGCTAAGAAGATAAAGTAATCAGCATTTGAATGATATTGCTATTGCACAATATTATTTAATAAAAAAGATTTTTAACTCGACGATCAAGTCAATATAGCATGTATAACAAATAAATCGTTTGCAGTGACATAAAATTAACTGAGAAATATGAACAAAAAAAAACTAAATGGAATAGTTTTCTCAATACTATCTTGCTCACTCTTGAATAAAGGTATTATTACATTTTGATCAGAATATATAATTGTGAAATTTGGATAAAGTTGTAGATGCAATAAATACACAAAAAAAATTGTTTTAAGGGGTGTTTTTTTTTGAAATTTTTTGAGTCTTTTATGCTTTGTAGTGCATAAAAGAAAACAGAATATACATTTTAAACATCTTTTTTTAAAAGACTGAAATAAACGATTATCCCAGAAATATAATTTTCGTATCAGGATTACATATCAAATTTCTTCTATTTAAAGCATTGCGGTTTTGAATCAACACATTTAGATGCATATGAAAGTACAGATAATAGACGATTAATATGAGTACCAAGATATGAATTTACATATCAAATGGTAAATTTATAATACAAATAATACCTATCTAGTTCTTTAAATCTTGCAGTTGTTGTGTTAACTTATAGCCCAAAGGTCAGTCACAGTTTCTACGAAGGGACATAGTTCACAATAAAATACAATTCTAAAAATTTTTCCATAAAATCCACATTGAAATTTTATTCATAAAACTAAATGAGTTTTTGAATTATAAGAAATCGGGATAATTCCAAAAATTTATTTTTTGGACTCGGGGAATTAAAAATTTGAAGATTCATCAAAATTTCGAATTCAAATTTTTCGATGACTGCAATACTTTTTCCTTGTATAATTCATAAACTAAAAAATGAAAAGTAAACTATGTAAATTGATTATTTATTTCTTAGAGACAATTCATGTGATTTGCTCTTGAATTATTATTTAAAATATTATTTAGTTATAAATTGAGAACAAAATTACTAAATAATTATTAATCTATGAGTACAATATCAAAAATTCTTTACCATTAATTGGAAATTACTTCCATTACATTTGAATTTTGACACTATTCTGTTAAATATTATTCTTATTTTTATGTTAACTAACGGAAAAAATATGATTTTAGTTGCAAAATTGAAATGCATATGATAATATTTAAGGAAGTCTGAACTAAAAAAAGGTATGCAAAAAAGTAAAATCCTAAATGTTATGACATGACACATACATAATAAAAGTTCCAAATCAAATGAAAATTTGAAAAAATTCAGAACATATTTTTTTTATTTTTTTAATATTCTTTCAGAGTAGTGAATTTTTATGCAATACATTACCAACATACAATAATTATCAAGCAAACAGAGAGTTGTTGGTTATTTATTTGACTTCCAATTTTTTTTATCATAAGAATGATAAAAATTTATAATGAGTTTTAGTTAAATATTGAAACATTTATTTGAAATCCACTATTGTCTTTAAAATGAAAAGATATAATGTAGTTAATATAGTGATAATGCCAAAGTTGTAACAATTGGCTTACTTATATACGCAATTTAAATGATGCTACCATTAAAATTCTTTTAAACCTATTCTCTCCTTTTAAATGCACGCATAAAAATTTCGTTCAATAATTCTCATTGATTGTTAAAATGCTGTTTGATTTCACTTGTTATTAATGCATAGTGACACTCAGCATGTCAATGATTTGCAGTAACATGTTTCACTGAGAGAGTAACACGATTGCTAAGAAGCAACTTCTACAGACACATCATTTTTTTAGTGTCTTCAATAATGAAGTTAAACTCACACATCTTTCTTTAAAATACTAAAAAGACAAAAATAGTTGTTCTTTTCTAAAAATCAGAAGTCTGGATATCAAGCAAAGAATAATGAAAAGATCTGAATTTTCTTCAATAAACAAGAATTCTGATGATATTAATTGAATTTCAGATTTAAACGAATGTTAAGAAATTTTCTTTTCCAATTATATTCATACTGGTTTAATTTTATTATTCCATTGTTTTTAGCACCTCATATTTTTGTGATTTTTGCCTAAGATTTTGAGGCTCTATTCTTTTATTAAAAAATAATATTCTACCTTTTAAAATGGTAATAAAAGTGTCTTTTTAAATTTGTAATTAAAGTTTTAATCTTATTATAATCTATTAATATTTAATTTATTTCATAATTAATGATAAAGATCATAAATTTTTTTCGAATTTTTTTTAATTGATAACCAGATGGTCCTTTCTACAAGAGATTGTAAGTAAAGATTAAAGATTGATTCCTTTCCGAAATTATTGAAATATTGCATAATGAAGAAAAACATACAATTAAATAAAATTTCGAAAATCCAGCAAATTTAGAAATAAAAAAATGGATTTTAAAAACTGAAAATTATTTATTTTTTCTTGTAAGAAAAATTCATGCTAAGTATATAGAAATATTTTTTGCCAGATTTCTGAAATCTTTCTTTTTTTTTTCATTGATTCCATCTCGACTCCTAAACCCAACTATTATGCGACCAAAATTAAATATGTAAAAATAAACCATTATCCTGGGGAATTATATAAGGATTATCCGAAAAAATTTAATCATTTTGTAGTAGTTTTCAAAAATGTAATGGAGTGTTAGAATTCATATGAATCTTTTTAATTGTATAGATAAATTATAAAATAGTTCAACAAAAACACCTATTATGAGCGATTTCAACACCTTAAAGTATATCTGGGCTAATATAACTCAAATTAATTCCAACTCGATTACCCTCTCGCAAATTTGTTACAGATTATTAAAGCGCAGCATTGCGAGAGAACTTGCAGTGATTTTTCGCATGAAATTTTGTACGATCCCGTTTACAGTATTAATTCTCTTTATTATAACTATACAGTTACAAAAAAACGCCAATTTCCTTCAACTTTTTTTCTTCATTATCGTAATTTTT
>JAPMOQ010013900.1:114590-312368 GCA_026543055.1 Argiope trifasciata
TTTGAGTTCGATTATTTTAACTATTACACTTCGTTTTTTTAGTATCATTGAAATACGACAATTACATAGTACAATTAAAATAGTACAATTTTATTTAACGGGAAATCTAATTTTTATTAAATTAATTTCTGCAATTTTGCGTAGTTACTTGCCCTAATGCAATATTTTAAGATTTTCAGAATATAATTAATTAAATTTTAATAACACTTGAATATAATTTTTTTTACTCCAAGGTAAAAATTAAAAACAAAAGATGAAACTTAAATAAAGCATTAGTTGCGCGATATATTACGACTTATGTAAAGATTGATGTTATTTGTCACATCCCTTAGCCATGTAAACGCTATTTTGAAATGAGCCTCGCAACTTGGAACCATTGTCACATGATAGCATCCGAACCAGAACCAATCCCACCTAATTTCCATATAACACTTTCGGGATTATAAATTCCTTAGTTGGATTTGACATGCATTTAGTTCTCGTGTTTCGGTCCCAAAGCCCAGAATCGGTAAATAAGTTTTTATAATCTAAACAAATAAAAATGAATGCTTGTCTGTATGTCTCTTGTACACTGCGTACTGCGATAACATTTCGACAACATATTACTTGCAGTTACGCGAAGGTTACGGGCATAATACTCTTATCTAATGCATAAAAAATATTTTCAGATCTATTTACCGTATCTATTAACCATGGATTAACCACCAAATAACTCGATAAGGAGATACAAAAGATTCAGTAAAGGTTCTATATTCAAACTAGTCGTTAATATTTCGTAGCTATTGCACGTAAATGCTATGCAAGCTGCTCTCTGAGGTAATAGTTTTATTAGGAAATATGAGCGAAAGTTTTAGGGGAACCAATCCTATAGGTTTAAAATTTTAATCAAACATTTAATAAAATTCTTGAGATTTTTGCAGTATCTTCTGAAAATATGAGGGTACAAAAAAGTTTCACCATTTTAATTCTAAAAAAAATTATTAATTCACCTATATCAACGATTTTATTGTACAAATATGTTTTCTGTGTTTTGTCAATTTTAAAAGAAAATATTTTAATCACATTTTCAAACACTAATCTTGAGAATTCTAAACTAATATTAAGCGAATCACAAAAGATACAAAAAAAAGGGTTTCTTCTCTTACAATTCTCAAAGAACACCAAGTATTAAAATTCTAAAAGAATACAAAATCTTTTATATAAAAATAAATGTTATATATAAAATGAGTATAAAATATATTTTTATATGAATATATAATATATTTTTTATATAAAAATGAAAAATGAAATGTTCGTATCCTATGCACTGTGGCACTGTTCAACCGATTGCGATGAAACCTGACAAAACCTATTGCTTGCACTTCCGAGAAGGTTATATATTTAAATTGATAGTTGACAAAAGTTAAACAGTAAATAGCACATCCCATTCGGAATTAATCGCACATATATCAAATAGCATAAAGCTATTATTATTGATGCCAGTCAATGTCCTCCACACAGGATAGGATGTTGTCATTCAGCGTGTTCAGTATTTTGTCAGTAGCAAGTCGTACATATAATTCAGAGTTTATCTCACACATACAAAATAAAATTATTATTATCGATGCCGATTAAGATAAGTTATATATAATATAAATTTTTTAATGCAAACAGTAATTTTGCTATTTATTAAGTGAATCTACAAACAATATTTCGATTATACAAATATATATAGCGTCGATTACTTCGACAAAAAATATGTTCCAAAACGTTCGTCACTTAATAAATCTAATAGCGCAACTTCTGAAAGAAGCCAATCCGAGCTTCTCAAACAAATGAGGAAAAAAAAGAGTACAATTTAGCATATTACTTTCAATTGTAAACCACATGTTTCAAAGTCTCAAGATCAACATGAAGCAAGAAACGAAAGACGACATTTACATGTTACCTGATCGCGAGTATCAGAATGAAGCAAAAAGCTTGACAGCTATCCTTAAAGGAAAGTCGATTGGAGAAAATGTGCTCACATCATTTATTTCTATTATTCCTACCATCATTCCTTTTGATTTCAAACGATTCCAGTTATTCATGTGAAATGCATTCTAAAGGAACATCAACAAGGCGCAAGGTCAATTACTTTAAGTATGCGGACAGAACCTAAAAAGTTCATGTTTCTCACTTAACCAATTTTATGCTGGAGGCTTACGAGTCGAGACATTTAGTCAGTCAAGAAATTTAGTTGTTTCTTCTGAAGACGGAAAAACAAAAAAATATTGCCTACCCTAAAGTCTAGAACAATTAAGTTAAAAAAATGTATAATTGAATAAATGTTATTTACGCTTCTCCTTTGTATATCATTCGATTTCAATGACACAAAATTAAATGTAATTTTTTTCTATAATTCCTAATTAAACAAGACATTTTAAATTTCAAACTATATTTCCAAAATTATTTCTTCTGTTACAGCAACGCGCCGGATATCTGTTAGTAAATAATAAAACACGAAGAATATATCTTTTTAAAATTAAATTTGTTTCGTAGAATTATAACCCAAACTGTACGCTTGGAATATTTATAATACCCAACTAAGCAATGAGAAAAAGACAAAAATTCAGACTCTCGCTGAACGTCTAGCTTCAAATTAACGCACTTTATGGGACAAAAATGATTTCATAGAAAGGTAAAGGTCCTCTGCTTCTCATCCTTGAAGGGGGTTGGGTCCAGAATCGAAATTTTATTCCACAGTGGAATAATTTATTAATGGGTCTGATGCATGTTCAACTTCCCAATGGCAGCTTTTCCTGCGCTTGTGAGGCAAGAAAGTATAGAGAGGGAATATGCCAGCGAAGAATATTCATTATCTGACCATGTTATATTCATTATCTGACCATGTTGAGAAGTTCATGCCGATATAGATTCTTTACTTCAAAATTGGACATAAACATAACTAGATCAATATTTATCAAATCGTAACACCAAAACCATCTTATTATTTAAATATAAAAGAAAGTCAAAGAGAGCACTCTCGTAAAATTTATAAAAAATAATCCTTCAAAGTCTTTCTTAGAAATTCGGAGTTCCTAAATTGTTGGAATTGAAGGGCTCGTTACTTTCTGCTATGACGTCATACTTCCATCTGTCTTTCTCAGCACTAATGATACTATGCAACGTTTTATCCACCGAATAATCTACATATCTTTTTATTTCATTTTCTCATAGCTAAGCAATTTTTCTGACAACTAAAGAATAGAAACGTACCCTTATTCAGCGAAATCAAAGAAATCTTTGACTTTCATCATCTTATTCTTCGCTAAAAAAGTTCTAATACATTATTAGCTTTATTCTTAAGATTTTTATCCTAACTGTATTGAAAAAAATGAGGTAATTGCTGATTATACCCTAGTATGAGCCAACAATAATTCGAATTTAATAGGAAGCATTTAATGTTAGAGCTTTTATAATCTCATTACTTTTTTCTATTCTATAAAGAAAAAACATTTCAATCATCAAAATTTTTCTGATGACCAATTTTCAGCCTGAGTCTGAGAAATGTACTTTTGGAATTATAACTGCCTATAAATTCTAAGGAGCAGCAGCTAAACTAATTTAATTTGTTGTGTTGGACAAATTCCATTCGTATATTTGTCAAATATTAGATAAAATCCCTTTACAGGAAATCTGTTTGCCTACCTTCGCATATGCAAGCGAATATTACAGATAAGCCATTGAGTGCCAAATGTATAATATTTAACACATAGTTTTATCATCCATTTGTCATAGATGTATTTAAAATTTTGAAACAAATCTGGTAATAGATAAGCATTTCTTAATTTATTAATTAATGTATTAGTGAAAGAACTCACTAAAAGAGGCAACGATCTAGGTAAATAAAATTTAATGTGTAGTTTTATGACCAAAATTGTAAAAGGATTATTCTTTGAATGGAAATTTTGAAAAAACTGTAAAAGAAAAAAGAAAATTGGGTTGTATTTTAGGGAATTACATTTCTTTCTCGATTATGTAAAGCCCTTTACTTAGGTATACAAACTCAAATTTTATTTCAGGTATTTTTTAATTAAAAGAAATGTTTATAATTATTTAATTGATCATATTGTTGTTTGAAGTATTAAAAGGATTTATTTGAATATTTTAACGCTGAGCAAGAATTAAACATTTTTAATGACATTTTAACCATGAATTTGCTTGTAAAAGAATTTATAACATGCACATGAACATGCAGCTAAAGAAATGCATTATTGTGATGTTTGTGTAGTAGTTATTATTGCCGCAATTTTTATTTTTATATTGAACTCTTCCTTAGTAATTGAGAAAGAATAACACGTGTTGTTATCCTGGGTGGTGATGTCTATCTCAAAATATGCAAACTGATTTCAAATCTAAAATAGATTTTTTAATAAAAATTAAGCGAATTTTTTACGTTTTTATAGTAATTAATAAGAATTTTTTTACAAAAGTAATTACTTCCCCATCTTAAAAAAGAGCTGTCAGTATTACAATATTTATAAGAAGCTTTCTAGACCCTTTGATTCGAATGAATTTAGTATTGAGTTAAAGATATTTATTAATTTTTAATTGCACGTTCATTTTCTGATTGATTTTATTTTTACATAAGTAATAAAACTTAATATTTTTATTTTAATAATATAGCAAATTCTGGCAACTTTATAAGTAAGGTCCGTTTCGATAATTGCGTAAGAGTTTAGCAATGTTTGTCATTTTGTCATGTAATTTTCTTTGATTTAAAATGATTAGATGAGAGGATAAGTAGATTTAAATATATGTAGGAGCACATCCATGTCCTGTAAATCCTATTAAACAGTATCATTTTTCCTAATTAGTTTATTAATTAACTAATGTTAATTACAGCGGTATTCATAATTGTTTCAAAGAATATGAAGTTAATAGAAGTACGTGATTGAATTTCTAATCATAGTAGCGAACAGATTTAAAGAGAATATTAATGATAAGAAGTAATTGCTTATTATGTTACAGTTTATTTTACCACCATCATCGTTTCGAGTTCCCTTAAATAGTTACTTTTTTATTGTTTTTCGATTTAAAAAAACATTATTTCCCTGTAATTGCATATAAATCATCACAATTATTTAATATCAATAATTTTAAATATTTTCTGCATATCCTGTCGCCTATTTTACAGAGAAAATTCATAAAGCTTTAGAAAAACATATGAACAAAGGCTGATGATTCTATTTAGTAGTAGAAAGTTCAGCTGCCATTTCAAATAGAATTTCCAATATTCTTCTATTCTACTCTTTAGTTGAGATATTTTTTCCACATGAAAGAATCTACTTAAGGTATAGATCTGATAGAATAGCTTTTATATGATTCTTGGACAAGCCAACTACCACTAAAACACATTTTTATTCAGTTGAAATAATGCTCTTCAAACCTTTCGAATTCAAATAATCAGCATCAGTTACAATAACGCATCAGATTTTCGAATAACAAATCTTCATTCGGTACTGTAAGTAGAATCGTCAAAATGTATCAATTTGTCTTAAAAAAACGAATTCGAAAAGAAATTGATTTGAAAAAAGTTACTTCCATCATCTTCATAACCTCCATTTCTGAATGAAAAGATTCAAAATCATTATTTCAGATTCATTTTCAGAACACTCATTTTTTTTCTTTCGCTTATATTAGTTTTCTTGGGTTTTTATTATTATTAATAACAAGTTTTCATTCGTGGAAAGTAATAAGTATTTAGATCTCATAATACTGTTAGTTGCTAATTTGATATAAAATAATGAATACTATTAAGGAGACGCGATGCTATAACGTTCATAAATTTAACGTCTCTTCCTATTGTATAATAAATTATTGCAACTCATGAAAAATGCAGAGGTGGGGAGGGTTTCTGAAAATTATTATGGAAGTTTGGCCCTAACGATTGTATGATGAAACCTATCGGAGATAATTGAGAAAATTTAATTATTTCTCAAGAAAAAGTTCAAATCATGAAAATTATGTAAATCTTACTTGAAACATAGCTTGTATTTAATATATGCAAGAAATACGTAACTTTGCAATCAACGTTGTAAATAATCAATGAAAGCAAAAAATAATAACACAGGAAGTTTTTAGTATCATTTTTAGTATGATTTCCCATAAGAAAACGAACATTAAGAAATTATTAAGCGGGAAAGTATTCTTTGAATTTCTCTTGAGTGCTTCTTAGTTTTCCATTTCACTAAAGTTGCACCGGGACATATTATTCTAATTATCTTCCTTCATTCAACTTCTGCAATTCTCTCGGGTCCTAATCTTAGATCAATTCTTTCAATTTATTTGTTAATGGCCTTTGTGGTATTTTAAAATTCTCTGAATGCCTTTTATTTATTGATTATTTGACGTTTATATTCATACGATCGAATGTAAATGATGCTCTTTGTCAAAATGATTTAGATTCTTTGTTTCAGAGGTGCATGAACAGCATATAACTTCTAAGTGCTGAGAAATAGAGCTTCTTAATTATGCTGGATAATCTAAACTTTTAATTTCATTTTATGAAATCAATAATTTTGTATTTTTTCTCTCATATTCAGTTGATGCTGTTTTGCACATAAAACTTGTTTTTTAAAACATACCGTTGATATAATTTTAAGAGCTTTGCAAGAACATGGATTTCTTCAAAATTAAAGTTACAGTGTATATTAATACGTTGATGCAAAATTGATCGTATGTTCTAATCTTGAATATTGTATCTTAATAGCATTCTTGCTCTAAAAATAAAATTGAGAACAATTAAATTCTATTCAGATAATATAGCTTCCTTTTTCTTCTAAAAATATTTGAAACTTTAGGCAGAAATCTGAGCCTTATTTTTTTTTTCAGATTCATAAAGTCATCAATAATATAACTGATGGCTGTCACATAATAAGCTGCATACATTTTTCCATATCAACAAGGGATTTTAAAGTCAATCGCATATTTCAGAATACATTTATCAAATCTAATTAAGTGAATAAATTTTATGATTCACTAATCTTTGCTTTTTTTGTAAGTTTCCTTTTCGGTTTAGAACATGTATTTTTTAATTGAATTTTTTTTTTCTAGAGAGAGAATCTTTTGAAAATGCTTAAGGTTACTCGGGGAACTTAAAGGACAAAAAATATTTTTACACTTTTCTGAAAGGAGAAATAAAGGTTTTTGATCATATAATTCCATTTCCATATATTAAATTAAGTAGGCGCTATGATGTAATTTGATCCCGACTACGTATTGGTCACACTCGCTTGGCACATAGATTTTTACTTTTTTCCGAACTTCCCCCAATGTGTGATGATTGTGAAGTTATTTTAACAGTTCATCACATTTTAATAGAATGCACCCACTTTATTGACCTTCGATATAACCATTTTAAATCAAAAAATTTTAACTTGGATTTTTAATTGGGTGAGACACATCCTCCAAACATTTCCTTATAAATTAAAGATGTGGGCATCTTACATGAAGTTTAGTCAAGGTATAATAACTTTCTCCCTTTTAAACATTTGACTAGTTTGAACACAATCAGTTACATTTTTTACAATGCTAAACTAATTTTATCTTAATGGAGAAATTTTACACTGTTTCGAGGCAGCATATTCTATATAAGGATCTTGTGCCAGAAATTCAAATCCAAGAAAATATAAATCAAATCCAAGAAAAAATATAAAAAAATGCGCCAGAAAATATAAACCTATTTCCATATAATTTTTTCTAGAATTTCTATATACTCTAAAAAGAACTTTCAGTATATTTTGCATCAGCACTTTTCATTGTTTTATTATTTGTATCACTTGCGTTGCAAAAATATTTTTTATTTGTTCCTATTTGGTTTGGTTTGGTTTGAAGTTTTATGGCACAAGAACCAATATGAAGGTTATACTGTTCCAAACAAGTTTAAGTTTGATTCAAAGTTTTATTAAAACAGTTTCTAGAGAAGTATTTCTATAGCAAAACAATGATAAATTACAAATGTCAAAAAAAAAAGGGAGTTCAGATTAAGGAAGAAAATCCTATAGATTTTAAATAGGTAAAAAGATTCTTATGTGGTTTTTTGCCAAGCAACAAGGATAAAGTTACTGTTAGGGTTTTGAAGTAAAATAACCGTTGAGCGTTAAAATATGGACATTCAATAAGGATATGATAAACTGTTATCCCACAGTCACAGTGTGGGCATATCGGCAATTCATCGTTTAATAATAGATGTCTATGTGTAATTCTAGTGTGACCGATTCTCAGGCGAGTTAAAACGGTGTCGTGTTTTCTATAACTTAAAGAGGGCCAATTTTCTATGACAGGTTTGCAAGTATGAAGTTTGTTTAGAGTTTCCGAATCCCACTGAGTTTGCCAATTTACATACAGATAGCTTTTAGCCTGTTTCTTCAAATCGCATGCAGGTATGGGTGTTTCTAAGAAACGAGTTGCTGATTTGGCACTTTTATCAGCCTTCTCATTGCCAGATATTCCCACATGAGATGGTATCCAGCAGAATAGAACTGTAGAGCCGCGAGAGGTAATCTTATAAAATAAGTCTAAAATCTTTAAAATGTTTGGATGAGTATGATTCTGTTGAAATTTTAAAGACTGTAAAACACTTAAAGAATCTCTGTAAATAATAAAATTTCCACTAGGTCTATTTAAAATTTCTAATAAAGCATGTAAAACTGCAGTGGTCTCAGCAGTAAATATGGAACAACACGAAGGAAGTTGAAAACTTAAAATTTTATCTGAAAAAATCACAGCGAATGAGGCATTGGTTGATGTCTTAGAACCATCGGTGTAAACAGGAATGAAAGACTGATAATGAGATCTATGTTCAAGGAATAATTTTTGATAAACAATATCTGCAGTGTCTGATTTGCTGAAGTTTTCAAAAGGATTAAGAAAATAAAAGGTTTGAATTCTCCATGGAGGAAAATTGTTAAACAGCTGTGAGGATAATACCAGATGGTTCATATTTAGTTCTAATAAAATAGTGCTCACCCTGGTGTGAAATGTAGGTTCTAAATTCTTTCTAGCTTCTTGCAAACGAAGCAGGAAAGGTCGAAGTTTAAAATCGAAATATGGATGGCTTGGATGAGATTGTATTCTAAAATAATAATGTAAAGAAAGCATTTTTCTTCTAAGATGTAAATCTGGTTCATAACACTCAACATATAAACTTTTAACTGGAGAGGTGCGAAAAGCTCCAGAGCATATTCTAAGAGCTGCATGATGGACAGGGTCTATTTTTTTCAGTATACTTTTCCTAGCTGAGCCATAGATCGCGCACCCATAATCTATTTTTTGAGAGGATGGTTGCTCTATAAATCCTCAACAATGAAGTTCTGTCGGCTCCCCAAGATGTATTAGAAAGAACTTTCAAGATATTTAAAGCCCTCTCACACTTTTTTCGTAAAGAAGATAGGTGGGATTGAAATGTCAGTTTTTTGTCGAAAGTGATTCCTAAGAAACGAATTTCATTAAGAAAAGGAATTTTTTGACCATAGAACATAATTTCAGGGTCTGGATGAAGACTTCTCTTCCGACAAAAATGCACTCCCGCTGTTTTTGCCGTTGAGAAAGTGAAACCATTTAAATATGACCATTGTTTAATTTTGTTTACAGCCGTTTGCAGTTGTCTCTCTATAAAGCGCATATGGTTTCCCATGCAGGAAATGTACAGATCATCTACATAAAGATATCCTTTGACATATGGTGGAAGTTGGTTTAAAATGCTATTAATTTTTATAATGAAAAGTGTGACACTTAGAACGCTGCCCTGTGGGACACCTTCTTCTTGGGTAAAAGTATCAGAAAATTCATGCCCTAATTTAACTTTAAACTGTCTCAGTTGTAAAAAATTTTGAATAAAGATTGGCAAGTTCCCTCTTAGATTAAAGTCGTAGAGATCTTTCAGGATTCCATATCTCCACGCGCGATCGTAAGCTTTTTCAATGTCGAAGAAGATGGCCACCAAGTGTTTCCTCTGCAAAAAAGCAGAACGAATATCGTTTTCTAAGCTTAATAGATTGTCTAAAGTAGATCGTCCCTTTCTAAAGCCACTTTGAAATGGACTAAGAATTTTGTTTGTTTCCAAAAAATATATAAGTCGTCGGTTAATCATTTTTTCAAAGAGTTTGCAAAGACAGTTTGTTAAAGCTATTGGGCGATAGTTCAAAGGATTCGTGGGATCTTTATTAGGCTTTAAGAGAGGAATAATTATTGACTGTTGCCAAGAAGATGGAAAATGATGTTCCTTCCAAATTCTATTAAATAAATGCAACAAGTTTTTCTGTGATTTGTAAGTTAAATGCTGGATCATTGCATAGCTGATGTTATCTGGGCCAGGAGAAGATTTATGAACATTTGATAAAGCAAACTGAAGTTCTTGAAATGTAAAATTACTATTGTAAGGTAAATCAGACTGGGACTCAAAATTCAATTTTTTGTTCTCAACATTTTTTTTCAAATTTAAAAAATATGGATTATAATTTTCGCGGGAGGATGTACTTGCTAAAGAAGAAGCTATAGTATTTGCTATGTCCTTTAAAGTAGATATAATCTGATTATTCACATTTAATATTGACACAGTATTAGAAAAAGGAGAACCTGAAGCTTTTTTAACTTTTTGCCAAAGTTCTCGGCTTGAGAGGGAAACTTTTATGGTCGAAACAAATTTTTGCCACGACATTCTACGACTATATCGTTGAATACGTCGAGATTCGGCTTTGGCTCTTTTGTATGCAATTAAATTTTCAGTTGTGGGATATCTTCGAAATTTGTCCCATGCTTTTCTCTGTTTCTTACGGGCTTGTTGACATTCACTATTCCACCATGGTTTACTTTGCTTCTTCCTAGTACTCTTAGTCTTTGGTATGGATGCATTTGCAGCATGGATAATAGTTTGGGTAATTAACTCTATTGCTTCTTCGATAGAATAATGTTCTACCATAATTTTACTTATTTTTGAAAGAGCAGAGAATGTATTCCAGTCAGCTGCTGTGAATATGTACCTAGATGGTTGATAGTAATTATGATGGTTATGTCTATTATCAGTAATAATCAAAGGAAAATGGTCACTGTTGTGGAGATACTTGTCTACAGTGAGATTCAGAAAAGGTAAAATTTGGGGAGAGCAAATAGCAAGGTCAATTGCATGGAAGGATTTTGTAGGCTGGTGGAAATAGGTTAGTTCATCTGTATTTAGAAGGCATAGATTGTGATCCTGTAAAAGTTTTTCAATCTGTAAACCTCTTGCATTGGTGTCTGAATTTCCCCAAATGAGGCTATGGCCATTGAAATCTCCTATGATAAGAAACGGAGATGGAAGTTGTTGAATTAAGCGATTCAAATCGGTTTGATTGATGCATTCATTAGGAGGTAAATACAAATTACACACGGTTATCAGGGATTTTATATGAATTCGAACAGCTATAGCCTGTAAATTTGTGTTTAAATTCAATGAGGTGGATGGGTGGCTATTTGCAACAAGCAGTGCAACTCCACCTGTAGCTCTATCGTTAACATGACTTTTGTAAGATGCAGAGTAGTTTGAGATATGAATGTTATCGCCTGGCTTCAGATGAGTCTCCTGTAAAGCAATGCAAGCTGGAGCATAGGTATTTATGAGATCTTTTAAGTCTGAAATTTTATTTTTTAACCCACGACAATTCCAAGAAAGAAAATCTGCCATTTAAGGAAGAAAAAAAAATTAAAGGAAAAAAGGCTTTATAATTTCTTAGAAGATACCGATTCATTCGAGCCACTAAAAGACATTTCTTCGTCAGATAAGTGAACACTGAAGAGAGGATCACTATCTTTCTATCTCACTATCGAGTCTTTGTCTTTAGTTTTTTTCTGTTTTTTTAAGAAGTCTTCCTGTGTTAAGGAATGTTTTGGTGGAGACTTCGTTTGGGCTCTACGCTCTATCAAAATTTTAGCCCGTTTATTTGCTTTTGTTTCTTTAACTTGTTTTATTTGGTCGGACTTTTTGTTTGTTTTCTTAGTCTCAACTTTCTGCTTGGTGTTTGGTTTAGATTTTTCAGTTTCAATGGATGCTGAAATATTTTTGATTGGAGAGTTCTTAATTATCGATTTTAATTTACATAATGGAGGGCAAATTACTTTTGTAATGCTTTCGTCAGTCATTGTGCTTGAAGAAATTACTGATTTCACTGCACTGCTGTAAGAAAGTGGTCTTTGTTCAGATGTCAACAGCTTTTTAGCTTCAAAGTATGGTATGTTTTTCGTTACTTTAAGTTCTTGGATTTTCTTTTCTAATTTCCATTGTGGACAGTCTCGAGAATCGGAGTGATGTGGTTGTTTACAATTTACACACTGCGGGTCTGCAGTGCATTCATTAGCTTGGTGACCAGCAGTTGCACATCTAGAACAGGTTTGTGTCCCTCTACAAGCCATCTTGGAATGACCAAAACGCTGACAATTATAGCATCTGATAGGATTAGGTATATATGGCCGAACTTTGCAATTTAAATAGCCTGCTTTTATGCTGGATGGTAATTTTGTTGTATTAAATGTTAGGATAATACTATTAGTGGCAACCAGACTATTTCCTTTTTTCATAAAAATGCGTTTCACTGCAATAACACCTTGGCTGGCAAAGCCATCAAGAATTTCACTTTCTGGAGAATTCAAGAGTTCCTTTTCAGATATAACACCACGGCAGAAGTTAAGTGTTCGGTGAAGTGTCACAGAAACTGGATGATTTAAAAAAGATTTAGCTTGTAAAAAAGATTTGGTTTGAAGAGCAGAACTTGTTTCGATCAATAGGTCACCCGACCGAAGTTTTTTGACCGACTTTGGACTACCGCCAATACCTTTCAAAGCTTTTTCAACGGCAAAAGGTGATAAATCAGACAGTTTTCCATCAGGGATGGAGAGAATAACGAAACGAGCAGTTTCAGAAAACGGTTCAGTGTCAGAAGGGAAAAAACCCATAAAAGTCAAATAGATATTCGGGTCCCGACGGCACCGCCCACCACGGAGCCCAACTAGGGATGGCAGCCACCGGCTCTAGACATTCCCAGCCTCGGCGCTTACCATGGTGCTAGCCAGAGCCTATACGCTAAAAATCACCCCCGGGGACAGTGACCACCCTTAACGCCAAGCCCAAGAAGTGACCCCTTCGCTTGATCCCCTTGAGCAGCCCAGTCATATGTCTGGGATACCAGCCGATTGATACATCAGGGTTCAAAATGTACCACCCGTCTGATGGGTCGCCACGCACGGCAAACACGTGGGGTTTTTGACTGTCCATGAGAAGCAAGAAGCAAACAGAGCGGCGACCGCTTCTCATGGAGAGCTCCCTCGCTTACCGTCGAGGGATGGAAAAATGAAGAGAGAGAAAAGGGAGGAGTGAGCGGGGAGAGTAAGAAGAGAAAAAAAAATAGGGGGGAAGGGAAAAAAAAAGAATGAAAGAATAAAAGATCCCTGGGTACCTCGGGATTGGGACACCCGTACCCACCTAAAGGAGGTGGGCCCCTGAGGGTTATTTGTTCCTATTAATGAAGAAAAAATTATAACATTATGATAATGATAGATAAATCAAGGTTAAAGTATTATCATACTGCTATATTTCAGATTAGAGGATAAAATCAACCTTTAATTCTATTTTTGAATTTGTAAATTAAGCCTTTGTGTCTTTTGTCTTGTGTGAGCTTTATGTCTTTTGGGTAAATTTGATTGGCATAGGAAATATTTACAGCTGAGATATTCTTTCGTGACCACCTTGCATATTTAACACTGAAAGAAATCACAAGAAAGAGAAGTTGTTTCAAATCTTGCAACAGTTTTATCATTTGCATAAAAACTGTAGAACATTTAAGTTGAGATATTGTTGTGATGGAAAAATTTGTTAAAAAAAGATTTCAGAATCAATTGGGATCGCTGTTTCATTTCAGAATCCATTTATAATCCAAGGCCTTTTTTTATTTTTCAAAAACAGAAAACATTCTTCTTAAACTCACTAATCTATCATATCTGAAAGTCAAACAACTTTCTAACTGAAAACAATTCACGGAATTCCACAAATTCTCACAGCAATTGGAGTTTTCTAATTTTTCTAGAAAATTAACTTTAACTCATTCGTCATGTTTGACATTTTCTTTTCTCTCCGTCGTTTGTGATAATGACTTTCAACAATCTACTTTTACAACTGATGTAATTTTAAGGACAGTTGGAAAGCAAATTCTAGATCAAATGTCATTTCTATCAAGTGTTGCAGATCACCACACGGGAAAATAAGCGGACAAATTCCAAATGGATTTTGGGTATTGATAACTAATTGAATGGATCTATCTCAGACAGGATAAATTAAATATCTTCGGCTGAGGTTTAAAGCTTTAATATGTGAAAAAGAATATATAAAATAAAAATATATATGAATATAAACATACTGAGAAAATAAAATATGTAAATTGACACGAGAGAAAAATAAAAGTAAAAACCAAGATAGAAGTCGAAGAAAGCTAACGAATAAACGGATGAGCTTATAATTAACAACTAATTGAACGAGCCAATCTAGAACAAGATAAATTAGATTTTTTAACACAAGTTTAATGTTTTATCACGTGAAATAATATATATGAAATAGAAAATTTTACATTTCTCATTTATTCCGTTCATTTATGTGCAAGAGCTGGGAACAAACCGGTCTGCTTACAGCTCGGTACAAGAGCAGAAAACAGCAGAAAAGCCAAGAGGGAGATAAAATTTTTCCCAGCGTTTATATTCTATGCAATTGTGACAGGAAATTTCTTTACACATGTCGAATGGAATCATAGAGATCTTTTTTTAAAAATTTCTCTTGGCTGACAATTTTTTATCCCTTCACTCGGAGCCTGGAAACTGTTCATATAAGCATTTTTACAGAACTTTTTCGTGCATTAATTAAAATAAAGAGAATGAATTAGATCAAAAAATAAGAGAGCATTATTAAAAGAATTCAATATGGGGCAAACTTTGAGAATTAATTAGGGTTTAATTTATATCATTACACACACACACACATATATTGTTACGAATATCTAATATTTCAATAGATGCTTGATGATACAATCATCCTAAATGAAAATCGTAGTTCTGAGCGTTTGAATAAATCGTAATATGGTCTTAAGATATCTGTCTTAGTCTGACGCTTTTATTACGCATTAAAAAGGTACACACCATTTCGTATTTCAACAATGTTGCCATTCAGCAAAAATAATAAAATTTTGCCATTCAAAGAATAAACTATGAATAATAAAATTAAAAATAATTATAATTAATTATGATAACTTCAATATTTAACATTCCCCCACCCTGAGTTGATAACAACTCAACATGTTTACAATTTTAATTATATTTATTTTTTAAGAAATTTATTTAGCTCAATAAAACTAATGTTGCAATTATTCGTGAAAACTAAAGTTAACAAAATGTTTGTAAGTTCAGTCTTTTAGGTATTCTCACAATTCGACCCCTTCGTGTGATAGTCATTTAAGAAACAGGATCAACTGATCTATTCTCAAACGAATTATCTGCTTCCCTTTCGAGTTTTTCAACTGAACAGGAGTAGTTTGTTAATTCACTATGTGGTACTTCCAAAGTATATATTCGTTGAATGGGTCTTAGTAACGTTGAATGGGCTGTTTTGACTTTCACAACCCAGTTTTGAGATCTTTTCCTGGTAAGATTTCAATAATCTTACCTAGAGGCCATTTAATACGCTTAAGATTATCACTTCCAACCGAAAGTATGTCACCAATCCTGATTGAATTTTGTATTCTGGATTTTGGTTTTTATATGAGCTGTCCTAAATATTCAGACTTAAGCCTATTTCTTAAATCCTTTTGAAGAGCTTGTCTGTATTTAACTCTTTTAACTAAAGATTTCTGTTCCAGCATATCAATATCAGGTACATTTGATTGCTTTACGTCCTTTAAAAACACAGATGGTGTCAATGATTTCAGGGTTTCATCTTCAGAAAAATTGGTTAATGGATGTGAATTAACTATGTTTCCGAAACACAGTTAGTATTTCTCCATATGATAATAGAACACGACTTAAAACTTTCTTCAATAGATTTTTAATAATTATATTAATTCTCTCCCACCAACCTCCCCACTACAGAGCTGCCGGTGGGTTAAATTTCCATACAATTAAGTTAACAGCAACAAACTGTTGAATACGCTTCCAGTCAAGTTGTTTCAAGTGATTATATGCTCCTGTAAAAATTTTGCCATTATCGCAATATATTGTGGATATTCTACTGCATTCGGAAATAAATCTTCTTAATGCCATCAAAAAACTCTCGGTAGAAGCAGAAGAAACAAGCTCTAAGTGAACAGCCCGGCACATGTAAAAATAACTATCCAGCTTTTTTGGTTGCCTTTCAGGGATAACGGGCCTGCCTTGCCTGTACCCGTCGTTTGAAATACAGCAGCATCTTTAATTTTATATTTGGGAAGAGGTGTAGGTGCAGTTTCTGGACTTTTCGATGAAAACTTTTACATATCACACACTTAGAAAAAAATCCTTCTAATGGTCTTTCTTTCGTTAAGTATTCAATATTTTCAAGAAGTATATTTAATAAAATTTGACTTCCTGTATGCAATTTTTATGTGTTCATGAATTATTAACCTTTTGACAACATCGTGATTTGTAGGAAGTACTGCTGGACTTCAAAAATTGTTTTCATATTTTCTATAAACTATTTTAGTCTTTACTCAAATAATGTCATTTTCACCCGTAAAGGTTTCAGTAGAATTCAATTTCTCTATATATCCATCAAAATATTTCTTTTGGATTGATTTGATTATGTAATTTTTTACTAATAAATATTCGTTAGCATCCAATTCTCCTTGAATCTGAGCAGTTATGTTTGAATCGATGTATCCAAGCCACTAGACGTACGATTTGCTCATGCTTCGAAAATTATCTTGCAAACTAACTCTTTTTCAATGGAATAGTTGAGCTAGGCAAGCTGGGTGATTTCTTCTTTTCAGCCTCAATTTCTTCCTTATTTAATTATGGGAAGTTAGTTATTGAACAAGGCCATTCTTCTACATTTTTTCTCAACCACTGTGGCCCCTATCCCCATTTCAACTTCACTAGCAAACTGGCTTTGCAACTTCTAGATGGTAAATCTGCCGGATTTGCATCTCCAGACACATGTCTCCAAATTGGTGCAGGAGTTAATTTTCTTATTTCATTGACTCTGTTTTCCTCAAAAACAGCCCAATTGTTGTCTGGTGATCCACGAAAGTACAGTCATTGAATCACTCCAAAAATAAGGATTAATTTTTTTACAATTTAATGAATCGGTAAGAAATTTTGTTAGTCTGCTCCTATTACAGCAGTCAAAAGTTCCATTCGTGGAATAGTAGAGCTTTTTTAGTGGTGCAACTAGAGATTTAGGTCCTAAAAAAAGAAACGCCTCTACTTTTTCATTTAATTCAATCCTCAAATATATGGCTATTGCATACGCATCTTTGCTAGCATCGACAAAAGTATGCAAAGAACATACCTTTAAGCCGTGTATGGGTAATTTAAACCATCTTGGAACCGCAATCTCTTTTAATGCTGGTAGCTCTTGTAGCCAATGAATGAACTGCTTGTGTAGGGTTTCAGGAACCTCTTCATCCCAATTCAGTCCTAATTTCCATACTTCTCTTAAAATAAATTTGGAATAGATGGTGACGGTTGAAGAAAAACCCATTGGATCAAATATTTTATGAGATGTCGCTAATATAGTTCTTTTGGTTATGTTTTTCGTGTTCACCTGATACAACCACTTCATATTAAATTACAAAACATCTAATTCGTTATTCCACATTACTTCTAGCATACTAATATGTTCATTTTCTTTTAAGCCTTTTTCTAAGAATGTCTCTTCCCCGAAACCACCGTTAAGCATTAATTCGTTAGCTTCTGATTGAAGTTTCTTCACATCCTCCTTATTGTCCAGACTTATCACCAAATTATTCAAGTAAAATTCATTTGTAAGGATGCCACTAGAAAAGGGATACATCTTCATAATTTTTTAATCTGAAGCATCTAAAGCAGCTTCTAAAAGAAAAGGAATATTCTTTACACCGAAAACCACTCTTGTGTGTCTAAATATTTTATATTCTTTACAGTCCTTATTCCTCCACCACAGGAATCTCAAGTAATTTCTGTCAGTTGCTTAAATTCTTATTTGAAGGAAAGCTTTCTTGATGTTGCCCCAATGTTCTTTTTCCTTAATTTAATGAGCAGATCTGGGATGCTTTCTATCAAATTCGTTCCACATTGTAGACACTGATTTAAAGGTGGTTGGTTATGTAGGCGAGTAAAAGCGTCAAACACTGGCCGAATAGAAATTGTGCAGCTATCCTTAAAAACAGGTGTATGTACAAGTAATTTGAAACCGAATCAATTTCTTCAAAAGGAACTTCTTCTGTAATGCCATCGTCTTACCATTGCATAAATATGTCATCATATGCTTCATACAAATGTCCAGCCATTAGTTTCTCTGTCGTCTTAGTCAGTCTTTTTTTGGCCGATTCAAAATTATCCGGTAAATTATGAGTTGACTAACCAAGCTAATTTAACTTCATAACGGCCATTCACAATTTTTTTTCAAAAAATGCTGTTTAGTAATTGATTATTGTTCGAGCTTTGATAGTTTTTCTATTGGATCTTTAATACCAGTTAAATCCAAATTCCACAGGTCAGTAAATTCTGCATTTCCAATAAACAATGAAGTGACTACCATCTATATATTAGAATCTATATCTTCTCTTGGAATTTTACCAAGCAAAATCCACCCGAGATGTGTTTCAATTGCTACTGGTTCATAAAAAAAAAATTTTGTGCATTCCGGTAATCAGTTTCCCATATAATATACATCGGATCCTAATAAAATATGAACCTTTTTTGGAACACTTGATATATCGATTAGAATAATATTCAGATCCTTCAATTCATACAGCCGGGCACTATTTTTAGTCGGATATAAATTCCCGCATATAACATTCTGATCCAAAGCTTCAAAAGTGGAAGTAAATTTTCCATTTAAATTTCCCAACTTTATCGTGTAACAATTATGTTTACATTTTTTTACTCTCAATCCCTCCAAATAAAGAATGTGCGATAGTTTCTTCCTATTAGATTTGTAATTCATTTTCTCAACAGTGTCCTTCAATATATATGATCGCTGTGATCCAGTGTCCAATACTGCATGCACTTCTAATTCTTTACATTCCGAAATTAATTTTACTCACATTGGTAAAACAATGTTTGGTAAACAATTACCCGTGCAAGTCATAGCAACATTTGAATTTTCATTAGAAGAATTCGGGTCGATCTTATTTTAGCCCTTTTGCGAATAATAAGAATTTTTTGGCGAAAGGTAAGAATTCTTTTTTCTTAGCCTTTTAATTCAAATACTTTCGATTTGGCGAGATTTTGAAAAAGTCGCCAGAGGTGGGCTAAAATAGGATTTTACCGAAGAATTCTCTGCTATATTTTTCTGACTATCTTGAGACTCTGAACTTTTATTTAATTTATTGCACATTAAAGCTTCACCGCATACGATACAGTGTAAATTTATTCTACATGATTGAATTTGATATCCGGTTTTAAACACGCATAACAGCAACCTTTTCCTTTTAATATTTTTCTTCTATCAGATAGATTTATATTTTGAGCAGAATAACAAGGTGAAAAATGTTTATCCTCGCAAAATACATATTTTCTAAAATTTATAGCTGAAGTGCTTATCAAAGATGAAGGAGTAAAAATTCTATTGTTAGAATATTTTATTGGTTTAACTCTCGAATCGCTGACTTTTGAACCATCCTTTTTTAATAAACCAAATCCTGATACTTCAAGATTAATTCGTTCTTCTCTTTCAACTTCATATTTAAGAAAATTCATCAGACTATTTAACCGAACTTTCGTATTATCAACTGATGTAAAAGTCGAATTTCGACGTCAAGCTTATAAAAATTCTTCATTGAAGTATGACTAATGGAAATAACATAGAGGAACACTTATCTGCAGTGACACCTAACGTTTCAAGTGTCCGTAAATGAGGCTCTAGCTTGTTATATAAAGAAGAAAAACAATTATTTTTAATCTGATGTGTTGAGATAATTAATTGCAGTAATTCTCTAACATATACCTCAACCAAAATATCTTCCCGACCAAATCTTGATTTTAAACATTCTACGGTTTAAAATAATTTTCTTTTAATGACGGGACGCTGTCAAATACTTCTCTTGCCCTAGAATCTTCAACAGTAGCTTGTATTAAATATTGATATTTTTCATTAGATATTTCATCCTCGTCATGTATTTTCTGAAATTGACTCCAAAATAGAAGCCAATCTTTAATATCGTCGCCAAATTTTCGGAATTCTAATTTTGGTAATTTAAACTTTCTTGTATATTTATTTTACGAACATGCATCATTATTTTCATGTGTTAATACAGAAGAATTAAAGACTGCCGTATATTTGACTCGAATATCAATAAATTTCACATCATAACTTTCGGCTGTTGCCATTCAGCAAAAAATAATGGATGAACCAAATCAAACACAGAGAATTTTACTGGAAACTTTATTTCACGTACAAGAGCTAAACTATGGACAAATTTTAATACATATTCTTTGCATCAAAAATGCAAATTTATATCTTGATCTTGAACAGAAAACATGTATTTAAACAGTTTTTACTTGATTGAAAATAGATAAGTGAAATTTGATATTTGGTCTTGAAATTAAAATTGTATATCTCAATCAAATTTATAATTAATGGTCTTTAAAGAAAAGATTCAATTGCGTATTCGATTTACAACACACACTAAAAATTACCTAGTATACAAGAAATATCCAGGTGAAAGAAACATTAGTCGATTATTGCAACTTTAAATATGCAACTTTTTTAATTGATAAAATATTAATACCTATTTCTTTCCGTAAATCAATATTTTTACTTATCTAGAATTTTTCTATTTGTCAATTATTTTCACTTCGCCAATTTCGCGCATAACGTATATAATGAAGAAATTTGGCAAGTATTCCATCAAAAAATGGGAAGGAAAATTAATTTTTAATTTTGTTTTATGTTTTTTGCGTTTGCTTTCTTTCTGAAATACTTTCACAAGATTTCTTCAAGCTTTTGAAAAAAATTCAGTTTTTAAGAGTTGATTTAATTCAAATAAAGTTGGAAAGTTTTTCTAAATCACTTACAACAACTTTCATTTTCTGTTAAAGTGAAGTATTTAAAAGAAGATTACTTTACTTTCTTTTTTGTACAAATGTAAATATTCACATTTCCCGTCTGTTCTTAGATATTTTTAATATTCTGTTTAACTCAGATATTTTAATATGTGCTTGTTTTAAGCAAAATTATATTTTGCTTTTATTTAAGATTAAAATTTAAAAAATCGTTGAAGATTAAAAGAACTAAGATTAAATTTCTCTCAAAATTCGAAAATTAATCTTGTTTTTGATATTTGCTTTTCTTTTTTTTTTCCTATTATAATTAATCATACTGTACTGAATTTTTTTAATGTATGTTTTGCTGTTTTTTTTTTCAAGTTGAATGCTTCAACAAGGCAACAGAAAAAATATGGGCTGGGTAATAATAATATAAGAATACCAGAGATGAGAAAATCTATATTACAATAAAAATGGTAAACTGATAATCATGTGTAGTTACATGATATACACGGGGTTAATTACCTTTAACGTAACGTATTAAATTCCAATTTTGTGAACTATCATTTAGCATACATATGTATAAATATTGTACATTTTTAGTTCATTTTTGAAGTTATATTTGTTTATATACTAAGACATCCTTTTTTTAAATTTAAATTTATAGTCTTTGTTTTAATGGATTGCAAAATTACTGCAATCTTGGTACATTATAAGTAAATTTTGTTTATTTTGTTTCTTATCGCAAGACATATAATGCCAATTCGCCACTTTCACGCTAAGGTTTCTCAATCCTTAAGATCATTTAATTCGTAATAACTACCCTGGTATAGAAAAAAATAAACTATTCTTTGGATTAATACTTTCAAGGAGAAAATAAATAAATGTATATATTCTAAAAGGGATGCAATGCAAAATATTGACATTTTGAAATGAAGAATTACTAAGCCTAGCTTTTATCTAGTGATTAATGAGAACTATTGATATCTATATGGAGATATTTAAATAAGTGCTATAGTGATAGTTATTTAATGATAGCTAAGTTAAGGTTCTTTTAACAACTGATCTAGCTCTCCGAAAGACATTGTCCTTGTTTAGACATAAGAGTATGGCAGTATTTCGTCTTTTTGCTTACAAAACTTTCCCAAACTGCTGAACTGGAAGACATTTTAAACAGCAGTAAAAAAAAAAAAAGGAAGTTAAGGAACACGCAAGTTTTGCTTTGCAAGAGTGCAATTTAAACTACATAAATTGCCACATTTGGCACTCTGTATTATTTGAAAAAATTATAAAATGGTCATTATACCATACTATATATTTATAAGATATTTCAATTAAGAATTTGTTAAGAGAATAGTTTTTGAGAACAAAAAAGATGGTACATTTATTTACAGAGAAAAGTGTGAGTATTTTTTAAGTAAGATTCTTTTTTTTCCCTTCAGTTGCCTACATAAAGTGAATTTTAAAACCAATTTTTTTCACTGTCTAGTGTTATTATAATTAATCTCATAGGTTTTATTTTTTCACACCTATTTGTAGTAAATAACTGATATTTAATAATGCTTTGACAAGCAGCGCAGATTTCTCGTTTTGAAATTCTCGTATACTTCTAAAATATAAAGCATTTTCTGTTAATCGAAAAATTCCCTTTATTTGAAATTATATCTATCTGCCTATATGTGAATAGGATAAATTTAATATATAACAATTTAGATGAAAAAAATTGGCAAATTGTCTTTACATTTAAGATGAACGCTTTACTTCCTTTCCTGCATTAGAAAAATAAAAAGTAAAAAATAAATTTTAGTAAAATCATACTGAAAGTAAAAAAATAATACATTCCATTTTGTAAAGAAAAATTCTTGCATGTTCTGCAAACAAAAAAAAAATTCACATTTATCCAGATAATTTTGTTAATTGCCTGCAATCTAGAAATTACTTTTAAAACTCTAATCAATATGCATAGTAGTCATAAAATCTTTTTCTAATTACAAAGAAAATTAATGTTCAAAAAACCTATTGTATTATATTTTGGTATATAGTTGCTTCGGTAACTAAGGTAAAGATTGGTAAAGATTCTTATAAGGTTTATACAGAAATTATTTGCGTCACTTAATTTCCATGTGAATATCCTTGGCAGCTTACAGAATATCAAGGTGGTTTTCAATTATCTCCAAGTAATGTCTAATATTTTGATTGTCACTTTATGATACTACTTTGAGTGTAACAACAAATGACGTTGCAAACGTTATGTATTTCTTAAATTGACACTGAATAGTAATGATCGATTTGAGTTTGTAGAATCAAAGAACGGAATGCTTTTTTTCCTTCTTTGATGCTATTTTGCTAACAATCGAATGTAAAATCATTATCCTAGCATTAGTTAAGCTATCTGTTGAACTAAAAATATTTAGGAACTTGCCCATTCCATAGTAAAAAATAATTGGCCAGCGGTTCTTCCATAATTATTTTTTTGTACTCATGAAAAGATATTATAGCCATTCTATATCATTACCATCCAAATTTATTTCCTACGAAAGGTTTTTAATAATTTTTTCGCCATAAGGTAGATTTCTCTATCATTAATTTCTGTTTCTTTCTGTTCTGTAGTGCAGACGCTATGTCCGAGGAATTGGCGGAGGGAGAAGAGACCGAAGACTATTCGGTATTCGAGAACAAGACAGGACTGGCCGAAGATATGAAATTTCTGGCTAGCATGCCGGAACTGTGTGATGTCACTTTCCTCGTCGGAGATACCAGGGAACCTGTATGTGCTGTCAAAGCGGTCCTAGCAGCGAGGAGCAGGTAATGTATGACAATGTCATAAATAGAGTATTAATTTTCTATTTAGATGGTATCAATCGGCTTCTCAATTAATTGTATCCTTTTCTATTCCTTCATAAGAAAATTATTAAACTGCTTGCTTACGTAATAAAGAAGAAAAAATTGAAATATATAAGAGCAATGAAAATAATGAGCTTTTAATTTCTTGAAAAACACAATAAAATTGAATATTTTAAAGTACTGCATTATAGTTTACCAATGACGCAGGGTTAACCATCAGTTTAAAATGTGTTAGTTATCTCTTTTTGGAATTCTTATATTTCCCAAGGATAAATACAAAAACCTTTTACATGAGACATTGTTATCCATTCTGAAACAAAATATTATCTATTCTATAATTAAATTTGAACAGGGTTAAAATTACGAGCGAACAAATTAATGTAATAAATATTTTAACTGAGTAGATATATAGATATAAATGCATTACAACTTTCCACTTCGTGTCTGTTATATTTGATATACTCTAATGAAATTCATTTTGCTGGGATATAGTACATACCGTTTAATGTTTTTTAATTGGTATTCACATTCTTCCAGTACAGTTTTTTTTGTATCATAAGAAACCTCCCCATTCGCAACTAGTTTGAATGAATATAGTAAATGCTAAAACAGCGGATTTCGCCTAATTAATGATTGAAACAGAACTCTCCAAGTGCTTCATGCGTCGAACTCTTACAAGAAGGTTTGATCGATTTCACCACCTTTATAGTACTTCCACGGGAAACGAAAATCCATACATACATAGCTATTTGTCATCTCTGTATTCTGTCTGGTTATCTTAAAAGATAAATTCCAAATTCCTAAAAAATGATTAAAACTATTTAATTAATACTGAAAAGACGTATCCAGTCTAAGATATTCTTAAACAGGTTGATGAACCAGGAACTCATGATAAAGCAGAAGTAAGACACATTCTGTTGCACAAAACGACTTGGCATATTAGTAACGACTGAGAAAAAGGCAAATAAAGATACTTGCATGCGGAAGGATGTTAACTTTTTTGAGAATTTTCAGACAGAATTAACTTTTATTTGGGTTCCACTTGGTGGACAATGCAAAATCTTAGAAACCTATCCAACTGCAGCAAGTAATTCGTTACAAAAGCTCATATTTAATTATTCGAAGTTTTTTAAAGTCCCAGTTGAGAACATGAATTTAAGATAGAAATCGCAACTTATTAACTCATATTGATATTTAATACCATGTTGAATCACTCCGCTAGGCACTCTTGAGTACTGTAACCGGAGATTATAGAATAAAATAGGGTCATTGAATAAGATTCTATACTATCGTTTCTTTTTTATTCCCAAACTATTATCCAGCCTGTGTACTATGTTGATTGCTCGCTAAAATTTTCAATGAAACATCGGGCCGCGGTAACCTTGTGGTAAAGTATCGGCTCTTGAAAAGGAGGGTTGCAGATTCGAGTTCAATTCCAGCGAAAAACCGCCGTGTAAGAGCGTCAGTTGCATGTCAAATTCGTCAGGGCCAAATATCTTCCACTGTTGTGGTATGTTATGGAGAGGAGGATACCAGCTCAATTGTCGTCCTGCCCGTGGTTCAAAATTACGAGGTCAGTCCTAAAATAGCGCTAATGAGGCTTTACAACAGGACTTTAATACAACCAAATTAAACTAAAAATTCAAAGAAACATTTTAAGTAAATTGGTCTTTTAATAATTTCTTCAGCAATATATTTTTAAGAATCAAATTTAGAGAGTCATATTACTCATACTATTAAAAAAAACTTTCGCTGTTTCATTAGTTGAGCTATGCATATCTCTAATTTTCTATTAAATCTCATAAAATTCTAACTTTAAGTTGAAGCCGATAGATTAAACATTTGCTGAAAACAAGAATGTTTTTGAAAAATACGAGCAAAAGAATGGAATAATTCAGCTTTAAAATCTTAAATACATCAAATATTTTTCAAATAATTTATGCAAAATTTCAAGTATTTCAAGAAAAAACTTTGCTAATTCATCATAAAGTATAATTTTTAGTCTTACTTTAAAAGGGATTTAAATAACTGTAAAAGATATTGCTTATACACGAGATACTCACAATCCACTTTGGAGCAACTCAACTCATGATTTTGAAAGTATAAAATTGTTGTTGTTTTGTTTTTAAGTTTAAGCAAAACAAGAATTTGATTTGCGTCTGCGTTTGAGTTTGGGTTTATAAATCCTTTATTACAGTTCAGAAGTGAGATAAACCGGCCATTTTAATTTTCAATTTCATTTAAGGTACAAAAAGTCGTTTATATCGTGACTTTATAAGGAAAAGTTGCGTTTCGTAGCCTAAGGATTATCCGAAGATGTTACATCTAGTGACTTAAAAATTCCAGATTTGAGAAAGTTAATATTAATTAGTAAAAACTATGATGAAGAAATGGTAAGACGAATGGTTGATATTTTAGTTAAAGAAGCTGAACAGGATCGACAAGCAAAGCGGGAAGAAACCAAGTGACAAGCTAAGGGGGAAGAAGCAAAAAGAAAACATGCTTTAGAACTTAAAAAATTAGAGACTGCTGCTAAAACTTCAGATTTCGTTGAATCAGACTCAGAATTATTACCATTGGCGCCAAAAGTTGATTGGCAGTGACAATTGAGAAAATTTCGTACTAGGAGCGAAGCGATCGGCCTTAATTTAGTTCATTTTGAGATGGTCATAAGCGATTCCTTCTAAAAACTGCTAAGTATATTGTGGATGGCATGCTTAGTTAATCAGCTGCCAAATAAAATTGTACAAATGATTATGAGAGAACCAGAAAAACAGTCCAAAAATTATGAGTATGTGAAGTCACTTTTTATTAAGTGTTACAAATCAAGCGCTGAAATATTCAAACAATTATTTTATTCACATGAGATTACTTGTGGTAAGACATGGAAAGAATATTTTAAGTAACATGAGTTGGAAACATTTTTTAATGGGAGGCTGCAGAACTTAAAATAAGCAGTTTTGAGAGCTCGAAGGATTTAATCATTGCAGATCAAATGAAATTTCTCACACCTCCAGAAATACGTGAACATTATTTAGGACAATAATAATATCAATATTATCAATATAATACAATAATATCTTTATTATCTTTCTGTGTCGCCAGCTTCGCATAGTGATCCACCTTTTCATCACCATATATACCAATATGGGCCTTAATCCAATTCAACTCTATTGGCTTGTTAATTTTAGCACTTTTTATCTTTTCTTTTATCGTCTCTATAACCTTATTGCAACTGTGAAATGACTGAATGGCTTGTAAAACTGGCAGAGAATCTGAAAAAATTGGGCACTTCTGTCCGTTCTCCACCCTTTCACATTATTCAATGGCCATTTTTAAAGCCTGCACTTCTGCCTGAAAACTTGTTGCGTGCTTGTATAATATCACAAGATTTTTATCGATCTCTTTCCCATAGCAGTATACTTCTATTGCAACTCCTACTTTATTTTCATCTTTTGAACCATCTGTGAAAATTTCTATCCTATCCATTTTCGGGATCTTAATTTGAGAACCATGAATAAACCTTTCGGCAGGGTGTTGTTGAACGAAATACATCTCATAATCTTTATTGTTGAAGCATTTGTTTCCTATTTTAACTTTATTGCTAGAAGTTCTTATTTGAAATTTAATGAATAATTCCGTTGCTCTGAGATCCATTGGTAAATTTCCCGTTATCTCTTGAAGGACTTCTGTAGAAATGGTTCTATATGCTCCAAACATAATGATCAGACGGCACTGTCGGATTGAATTTAATGTTTCTCTGATTTTCTTTAGATTTAACCTATTCCCTCCAAAAAGGCTTAATGCCCCAGTGTAGGTTCTTCTTTGATGGCATTTTTCTATAAAATTTATCCGCAACTGTCACTAGTTTTTATGTTAGTACATCTACTTTTTTCTTGGCCTTTCTAAAATGCGACGTAAATGTTAATTTACTGTCCCATGTAACTCCTTAGTATTTTATTTGATTAGATACATTTATGTTGTTATTGCCTATTTTTATGTTTGTTGGATCAGTCAATTTTAAACGTTCTCTGTATGTAATAGGCATACGAATTGTTTTCCTTTCATTAAACTCAAGTTTGTGTATTTTGCCCCATTTTATTAGCCCATGAATTATTTGTTCAACTTTAGTTTCCAGTTCATCTTTTGTCTTTCCCGAGATTATTAGTAGCACATCATCGGCATATGCCTGTATAAAGCAGTTCCCTAGAGGATTGATATTAAATGTAAAAAAAAATTACCACACCAGTTTAATTTTGCAATCTTTTTTCCCCATCTTGCATGCACTACTTCTTACATTATCACTCTTAACCGACTGAGATTTAAACTTTTATAAGTATCAATAATTTTTAAGGCAATACACTATATCATGTTTTATTTATGAAGCATTTTGGGTTTTTGAATTGATGATAATGATGTCGGGCCCGTTTTTCCACGGAAAGGGGGTGCAGTAGCTTCTGAGGGTAAATACCCCTGAGTACCCAGAGGGCAGAAGTCTGACTTCTAACTCAAATGAAGGTGACGCACACATTTGCTTGCACAATCCCTTTTTACAGGAGGGCACATTCATACATTTCACAGATAGAACACGGAATGAACTCAGATCATGGGGAAGACACGCTACCCCTATGCCAGGAAGCCGGTTTTTGAATTATGATATTCATATGCATGTGAAAAATACAGAACGACAATTAGCCACTATAGAATTTTATCCAAAAATTTGATACTAGTATGCAGTTTTACCTCTAAAACCATATACATTAACTCATTGAACTTTTGAACAATCATGTTCAAATTGAACAAGAGTTATTAATTGAAATGAAGACCAAAATATTTTAATTCTATTATATAAGTATATTTTTACGAGTACATTGAAAACGATAATTATTAATTTTTTGGAACAGCCCACTGAATTTTGCTTTGGATTGTTTTTTACATAATATTAATTTGCCAGATTGTAACAACAGCAAAATATTTGGTTCAGAAGTAAAACTTGCTTAAAATAAATATTCCAATGCGTTTATCTCCAAATACATTTTATTTTATAGCAGGAATAATTAACGACAGTTTTATCGATTTTTGATATTTCAAGACAAAAGTATTCAACAATGTGCATTTAGTTTTTGAATGTATTGATTTTTTTAATGTATAAAATACATATTGAATACAAAATGCAGAATAATCCATAAAAGGGCACTTGGCAAATAAAATGAATCAGTAATGAAATGACTCAATATCTGCAATTTCTTCCTGATTCTAATTCATTGATAGAATATAAAGTTAATACTCCTCTGACAGCATATATTTCGTTAGCGGAAAGCGTGTTACAAAAGAAAAAGCTTTTAGATTAATCATGGAAAATGACAAGAAAGAGCGAGAAAATGTCAAATGCAGTGTAAGGAATGTTTCATTCTCGCAAATTGTTTCTATTTTTGTTCGCTTTTTCGTTGTCCTAACTTGTTCAGCATTGTTGTGACAAAGCAAAAAGAAAAGAAATTTGTTTTTCGCACAAAATGAAAAGTTGTCTTTTGAAAGGCACCCATGCAATGAAATGTTTCTTTTCATTTGTTTCCTATATTATTCTTTTTTTTTCCTGCAAACAGCGCAAAAACATTTTGTTTCTTCTCTTGTTTCTCTAGAAATCGCTTCTTCTAGAAAGGTTTCTTTCATATTCTAAAGAAATAACAAACAAATCAAAAGTAGCATCGCTCATTTTATCAAATTTTTAGGAAATCGAATTTATTCATTTCTGCTTCTCTATCATCTTTTTGTTTTTGTTTTAATATGATATTCTCTTCCATTTTCATATGCACAAAAGAATATTCTAGACTGAGGTATCTCTCTCAATTATTTTTCATTTGATATGATGCGTCTTTCTAAAAGCATGTTTGATTACGTTTTCTTTCAGAATTTTTATTTAAGTTACTTTTGATATAAAAATCAAATACATGTCACTGAATTTAATACTAGAGTTCCTCTTATGGATACCAATTCAACCGTTTGTTCTTGTATATTCATAAACTTTTAAGGGAGTTGAGATATTGTAAACAACACAATTCGAATTGTAAATTAAGATGCTTTCTTTTAAATAAGTTTTATATCTAAACTAAAAATATTTATAGAAAAAAGGAGATGCTTTCACTATAAAACATTACAAATATATTTTTATTTTGAACCATTCGCTTTTTGATAACAAATTGAAAAGAGGCTGTGTTGAGATAATCTGTAAATATATAATCGTAGACTGATAAGTTCAGAAAAAAACTGTTCTGATTAATTATCTCAAGATTCAAAAATGTGAACAAGTTCGATATTGCAGAGATTTTATTTTCCTTTTCATTCGCAGAAGTAATTTTTAAAACAGTAAAAATTTGCAGGTCTGAAGCTTTGAAAAGTACTTATTTTTCATTATAAATATGAAAAATAAATTGCTACGCAGAAATAAATAGAAATATATTTAATATATGTATATCGCCAATAAATATTAAACATAAAACTTCATATCGGTACAATAAAAAGAATTTTATATATGCTTACATAAATTAAAAAGAAAGTGACATGCTTTCAGAAAAATGCAGATAACTGCATATTTAACTGCAAAATATTAGGTGTATTTGTTTATTTCTTCCCTTTTTTCCGAAAATTGAAACTTTATTCGTAAAAAGTAATTGCTTATTTATGATTCAAATTACCGAATTGTAATTCGTCACTGGCTGCTATTTTCTTACCATCTCTTTGTTAATTATCGAATGCTGTAACGAAAAGTAGATCGATTTAAGAATCGAGATATTTTTGGACTTTTTCATCAAAGTAGAAATACTCGTCAATCAGGAAATGCATCGTAGATCGAAACAAATGGTAGCCTGTAAGAGCAGAATTCGAAGGATACTTTGTGTGGGTTAAAACTTTACCTTAACATGTTCAAGCATTTTTAATTGGTTTTGAGACATTGACGAGCATTGCCATGCTGAAGGATAACTTAGTAGCGTCTCTCTTGATACTGCCGTCGTTTCGCCTTCAATGCTCGGTTCAAACCCATCAATTGCGTTCAATACCGAAGGAATCGATATCGAATGAGAAGTCATTGATAAAATTATAATTCGGGTAAATATCTTACAATAAGTCACACTGAAGTGAGCCCACGAAATGCAAAGCGTATACCTAGCAACTTGGACAGTCTGAAGCATAGTAACCCTTCAAGGCATATTCTTTCTCAAAACGCATTGTAAGTACTTGAGAATATTCGATGAATTTCAGTAGCTATTTCTTTTTCAAATGGAAACTGGTAATCAAGATTTACTGCAAATGACTAAAATTTGACTCGAAAACTGATTTCCATCGAGAACAAATTTATGATGCAAATACAAATTACAAAATGTTTACTATTATTATATTGACATATGTTAATCTTACTGTGTGACACTTTTGATCCATTAATCTGCATCAACACTTCTTGAAGCAGCTACCTTTCGAAAAATGGAGGAAACAGACTTGTATGCCTAATGATACATTTTCAGTTTTTTAATCTTTCCCTTTTTAGAATCTTGAGCCTGTAAATTTGGAAAAAACATGAACTTTTTTCTGTTTCATGAGAATAAAACTGAAAAAAAAAAATCAATATTTTTGTAACATCTGAATTTTTTTAACTTTAAATCCAAACTGTGATAAGCAAATTCTAATACTTATCTTTATGATCTGTTTCGTCAGATGATCAGCTGAAATTTTAGATTACATTAAACAGACTTGTAAAGATGATATGGAAGTAAATGCATTTGCTTCTTCTTTTCAGCTTTATTCATCATTGCAATGATTTTCGATAATAAAAATAAAGTGAAACTCATCAAAAAATATGTTTTTCTAAAAAATATTGATTTACCATATCAAAAATTAATAAAATGAAATGGAATAATTTTTTTCACTTAATACGTATTAAGCACGTAATACGAATTTAATTTTGATACACTGCTCACTTTTCAGGAAGAAAAAAATTGTAGAAAAACGCTTGACAGTTTAAATGTCGTGACAAGTCAATGACGTGTGACCTTGAAGAATAATTTAAAACTTGTAGGCAAAATATAAAAGTGCTATCAAAAATATTTCTGAAAAATTAATGTTATCTTTGTTGCATTTACGATTGACTAATTTCTTTTCTGAGACTTCACAGATTCATGCAGCTTTTGATTATTTTCTATACATTTATTTTGGTATATGCAATTTATCCAATCTTCAAGAAAAAAATTTCTCTGTTGCCGAATGCTCTCCTGAAACGACAGTACCGAAAGTAACTAGCAAGATCATTAAGAATTTCTTTCCTATTTAATGATGAATATTCTTAATTTTAATGAAAAAGTGAAAGGAAACGTAAAAGCGTAGTTCTGTAACATGGTACATTTGATTACTTAATCAAAAAAGAAACATTTTTGGAATTTCAAAACATGACTTGAATCGAATCTAAAATGAAGAAATTCGTGAAATTTTTCGTATAATCCTTTTTATTTTTACTATTGCTTTTCACATTTACTGTTGAAATAAAATAGCTTTTTTGTAAACATAGAGTATTCCACAAGATCTTGTATGGCCAACAACAACAAACTCCCTCTAAAGAGACTCTGGGAAAGAAGCGAGAATCCACCAAAGAAACAAAACTGAAAATGTTCCTCAAGCGAAGCAGTGAACCCATCCTCAACATTCAATTAGCTCAGGTAGTATTTAAAACTTAACTCTCCTTTTTCAAAGATAGAATAATAACTTGAACAGGATATTTAGGAGGTGTTTTTTTTCCCTTTTTGATAGCTTTATGAAAAGAAATTTGTTTGGTGAATGAGATATGTAAAAAATGTAAATTTAAAACGAAAATGAAATACTAAAAGAAGAGGGAAAATAAGGAATGAGAAACAAAAATATCAGTGGTGCAGACGTATCAATATATTTTAAATTAGTTTTGTTAAAACTCCAGTTGTGAAAAAGATATATTAGTGAGTTACAGATCTATATCAAAATTTTCTATTAGCTTGAAAAGAAAATATCCCGTTATTTAAAAAAAATCCTTTTTTGACATATAAAGAGAATAAATGAAGAAACTCAAATATAATTCATTATATTACCATAAAATATTAATTCCGTTTTTGAATTCTAAAACAATTTAAGAACTGTCTTTATAGAGAATGTGAAAATAAGCTTGTATTGATTTTTGATTGACTAACTTGTATTGATTTTTAAAATGAAATGATAAAAATTAATAGACTGAAAATATTTGATAATTGGACGTCTTTGCTATAGAATGTTCCATTTTTTTCTAGTTTTATCATATTGTGCACTTTTACTTCGAAAGAGCAGGAGAAGAATGTAGGTCTTTTTTAATTAAAAAAACTTTTGCCTTACGAAAATGGATTAAATTAAATGGACGGAATTAGGAATCCTCCTAATTTCATAAATGAACAAAATTTAAAATATTTCAAAAGGAAATATTCAATTATTGATGAAATGGAATGAAAGAAATATTTAGCATTTCTGATTAAAGGGCAATAAAACTCAGTAAAAGTGGCCTCAACCAAACTTTTTTGCTCACAGCTTAATAAAAGTACTAACTCCTTTCCCTAATAAATACAGTTTAAAAGTTGCGGACCTTAGAAAAGGCCGAGTACACCGCGAATGCTCATTTTTTTAAAATTATTTTCAGAGCGTTGTTCACTTCTTAGTATAGAGAAGAAATTTGAGCATATATTTCAGATATCTTTCGGTTGACTTCCGGAAGCTAAAATTTGACTCAGAAATGCAAATTTAGCAACAAGGTAACGTGCCGATTTTTATCTATTTAAATCAATGCGTTTTTAATTATACCTCTACCTGCATGAGAAAGTACAGATCTGCCAAGCTACCACTTTACTAATTTAGTTCAAATTTTTATAAGATTCTACACTTCAGGAGTTAAAACTGTGTTATGATTTCTAATAATATAAATAGTTGCATCTTATACATGCGAAAGTACAGATGGCAAATCCTTTGACGGGTAATAAAAATGTGATAGATTTATACTTTAAAAGCTAAGCCTGCGTTTTGAATTTCAGCCATCTTTATTCCTCTGATTTAATTCAAAATTTGATAGAAACCTAAATTTCTGGTGTAAAGACCACATACCAAATGTCATTCGTCCAGAAGCTCATGGTATTGTTGCATTATTGAATTCAAAGGCGAACACAATTCCAAAAATAGGTTTATAGGACAACCAGGTCTGAAATGTGGAGATTCGACAAAATCTCGTGTTAAAATTTAAAAAAAAATAATTGCATTATATTTTTCTTTACATATTTTGCATAACAGAAAAGAAACCAGCGGAACCACTTCCACTCTTCTAAGCATTTTGGTGCATAATCTCCAACTATGCTCTTATTACCCTTCAACCACATAAAATTCTGGCCTTGGGGAAAGTCAAAAATGCTTTGCCTATTATTACTGAATAGTAGTTACGAAATATAGCTCTATCGTTTGTATCGACAATTTTTATAGGATCTGTCATGTGAATAACTATTTCAAACTATTTTTCGCAGACCGAATAAAAAGCTTGTAATTTCATAAGGCAACACTCTGCATTCCATTGATTTAAATCAATCCGCTCAGAAGATATTGCGTTCACATCCATGTTAAAGTAAAAACCGACAAACGAAAAACCTTTTGACAAATCAGATCAAAAATTTGAAAAGTTATATTTTAGATACTACATTTGTATACTAAATATCTACATACCTTTTTTCATTTTTGAATCATCAAGTTCACTTGTAATGAGAATTTCCACCCAAACATTTTTAAATTTTTAAAAATCATTGGTTTTTGTAGTTGGATTTAACTTTTTAATGTTCATACCAGACATTTTACAATGATTTATTATAACATTTGTTTGTTTTTTTGAATCATTAACTCATTTGTAAATACATTAACATTATACATTCGCGCATTTTTACTTTTTATATTTTTTGATTCCTATCGCTTTTATATTTTAAAATATGTATTTTGGAAGATTGTTTTATTTTTTACCATTTACTTGGCGCAGCATAGCCAAACATGTCACTTGCGCCAAAAAAACTGAAAAACCAACCAACCAACCGTAATTGAACAGTAAGTAAGACAAACTTCCTGTAAATGGATTTCGTTCAAATTTGGATAGAAATCTATAAATTAGGCCTTTAGTCCCTATACCAAATTCCTTATTACCGATTACGTTTTACGTTAATGTGTTTTTGAGTAACAACGTTCACATACATATTGGAAAGCAGACATAATGTCAAAAATGAATTTTTTGGACTCAAAGAAGAATTATTATCATTTACACAAAATCCGACAAAACTGTGTTGACAATACTTTAGGATACCATTTTTATACTTTGATTATTTAATTTATACAAAATTTCGCTATGATGAGGAAAAGTGGATATTGATATGCTAGTGCAAAAGTTGAACTTTTTAATATTTATCTATTCCATATTATAAGATCCATCTAGTTACCATGTAGATAATGATAATAATAATCTTGTATAGTGACCTTATCAATAAAAATAAGCTATTCTTACAAATCAGACTAGTTATTCATTTATTATACGCTGATAATTTGTTTGTGCCTTCCACCGAAGAAAAACATTTTAAAAAATTGTATTTCCAAATTCAAAAGATATAGTAATATTTTATAATTTTATTTCAAAATCTGAAAACAACTGAGTCATTTAGAAGAAAATATCATTTTTTGAAGTTTTTTAAAAGAATATAATATCAAATATAAACTTGTTAGGTGTTTTCTGAATTTAAACAAGACTAAAGTTTGTATTATAGATTTCTAGGTTCACAACTGCGTAAAATTCGAAATATATACGAGACAAGAATTTTGAAATTTTCAAGTTCTGAATTGATGAATTATAAATTCCTAATTTAATAATCTCATATGATAACTCATGAATTTAAGGATAATGGAATTATCAAGAGGATTCTTTGTTTTTGACCCTTTATTCTTTTAAATACCTAGTTATGGATTTGATAACAAAATCGATGTATTCAAATAACATAGTTTAATAGAATTTTTTCATGCGACTTTGCTGCCATTATTTTTTTACCTTATAAGGAGCTTCAACAAAAGCATCTTAAAAATTTATTCGCATTAATCGACTTGAGCTGCTAGGGATCAACGGAAGATTAAACCTTTAATGAGCCAGAGCCTTTCTGTTAATGGCTTTTAAATCTAATTACACGAGTTCTCTTATGGAAACGCACAATGAAATAGCACTTAAAATTTCCATTAAATCAGACAACTCAATTTTACAGTAGCTCTGATCCAATTTTATAAAAAATGAATTTTCATCGACGACAATAGCGCATATTGTGTTGTGAAATTAATTTCCTTTTTTTTTTTTTTTTTGCTTCCAACTTACAATTTTGGAAAGATGGCAGCACACGTACTATCGATCGATTTTATACCTGAAGTAACACGCTTTTCTTTCCTATTATTTTATAATGACATTTAAAAATGAAAGATTTTAAAACAAAAATTACTGTTTTTTCAAGAGCTTTAAAAATTAATCATGGTATACAATATTTTCGGAAGCCAGTGGCATCTTTCCTTTTTTTTAATTTTAAAAATGAAGGTATGTCTGTTATGGCTCTCTACAGATTAAACCATTTGACCTACAGCTACATAACTTGGCATATATAGCACACATCTTATCTTGGAGAATAGGAATATGTATATCAGAGCAATATATTTTTTAAACTTTCAGTTAGAATGCGCGTTAATTAAAAAGTAAGCTAAAATTTGGTGTTATCCAGCTAACCATTTTCCATGAAATAGAATTCTGACATTATGCACAAATTTTTCTCTAGATAATATAATAGTAATATTTTCCAACATTATTGTCTGTTAATAAAGAACTGTTATTAAATTTGGCACTGAAATTGTTACAATATTCTATTGTAGTAATGAATTATAAATGAAAAGTTAAAAAGTAGAAAGTTTAATGAAGTATGTACAGATCATGATTTAGACATAATGAAGGTCAAAAATTAATCTTTTTTAATGATACCATTTTAAAAAAATATATTTTCATCTTTTACTACAAGTTATTTCATACAAAGTAAAAATAAAATTTAACCTGCGCTGTCACGTTAAGAATGTGTGGAAAAAATAGATTTTATCAGCATGTTACCATCACGTTGACAAAATTCAAGTTTAAAGATTAAGTTAACTCTTAATGTATATTCAACAAACTCAGCGTTTGTTTGTATGAAATAGAATGAATATGAAATGGGACATTTTAAAAAATTGGATGTGAGAAAAGGCTTTCTGTTATGTTTTAAAATAGCTATATTATTAATTCAATAATTAAATTTTATTTAATATATACATAGTTTTTATGTATAATTTTATTTAATATAGACATATACATAGAATAACCATTCCAATCAGCAACCAATGGCAGATTTTTAAAATATTTATTGGAGAATATATCGAATAAAAATGACCTAAATGAAATAAATAATTGCCGCTTCAATCAATAAATGCTTTGATGTATAATGAATTTTCATATAAATCCTTTGTTTGGTGAATCATATTAATAAAATATTTTTGAGAATTACAAAAAAAAAAAATGGAAAATTTTAAATAAAAAAATCCATTTGTTTGCAATTAAAACAGAATTTAAATCTCCCTTTCTGTACAAATGCGCAATTTTTTACTTCCTTTTGACAGTCTAGAGGAAAATAAGCCAATTAACGCTAGAATTTTCTCTAAGATAGATCATCTAAAATAATGAAATAATTGATTGTCCTAAAATAATGAAATTCAAAGCATTATAACTCGGTCAAGAGTTATCGAAACAAACTGAAAAGTTCGATTATCAAGATAATTTTACTGCATATTATTTATAGGATCAAAGGATTATATAAAATTTAAACCATAATTATTTTCAGATGTACATTTATAAAAAGAAATAAAATATTATTTATCCCATTTGAATCTTTTTTGCGGGCAAAACTGTATTGAGGGATGAGTCGGAGAAATTATTATTGAATAATTTTTTGAAATATAGCATAAATTATTTAAACAATATTCTGTAATATATATACAATTACAATGCTGAAAGATTTGATTTTCTATAGTCATATTTTTTAAAAACATATTTGATTTCAGCAAAAGAAAGTTTTCATTTTTATTGAAAGTTATCTCTTAAAATTCATATTCAACTTTAAATCTCAAGACAACGGACTTAAAATTAGAAAAATGTGAACAATGAACAAAATATGTAAGGCTTCTATAATAATACGATAACTTGGCTATAAAATTCAAAGTTTAAAAATATTATTCTGAAGAAACTATTGAGGGACCAAAGTATATAAATATTTAATTGAAAATTTTAGGGAGCATAACTCTTTGCGAACCTGTTGGTCGTCAAGGCTTGCTAGTCTGCAATAAAAACACTAAAAAAATATTCCTGTCGAGGAACGATATGTGTTTTCAGCTACATTGAAATTTGAAGTTATCATTGACGACAATTCTGATAATATTTGCCATTAATCTATGCATTAACTTAAGCCAAGTTACTCATTGAAAGGCCTATTTCTTAAAATTCCTTTCCTAAATTTTTCACAGCTTGCTTTCATCTTAATTCTTTACAATTTTTAGTCCGAGAAATTCAGAAATAAAGAAGCATCATTATCATAAGTTTCGTTAAAAAATATTAAGCAAAATATGTTTTTAATAAATTGTTGATTATTAATAGATTAATACACCTACAAAATTTAAAGCACTTTATTTTACGCAGTTATTTTAAAAAATAATTCTAATTTAATTTGATATCTAAAAATGTTTAATTAAAATAGAGTTGAATAAATAGCTTGTGGCTTTGATTCTTCTTTAGATGCCTGCTGGTGGCCATCAAACCCTTATTGTAGAAGAATTCGAGCCAGATGTCTTCCGACAACTAATTGAATATATACACACTGGGTGCGTCACTTTGCAGGCCAGAACATTGCTAGGTAGGCATCATCTAAGTAACTTCATTTCTAAATCGTTCTTATACTTCATGAGATGGATTAACATGTTTATTATTACTTACTCATTGTTGGTAAAACATCTATGGAGTGATCAATATGCATATCACTTATTTTCCAAAAAAAAGTTGATTTCTGTTTTTCTTTCTAATCGATCTTATAGTAATTTCTCGCAGTTAATTTCCAACAAATCATTAAGCTGCATTACATAATAATCAAAACATCAAATACCAGAATTGGATTGTTAAAAAAGTTAGGAATTTTTGAAAACTTATTCTAAACGATTTTTATTTGAGTTTAATAACAATAACTCAAGTTTGTTTTAAGAATTTGAACAATATAAAAGTGCTGGGTAATATGCAAGTTATGCTCTCTACAATTGCGGTCTAATTTATGAACTGTTAATTTAATCTAACAGTAATTTTCAAATCATAGTAGCAGATACATTACTATTTATAAATGATGTAAAAAATTTTATCTTATTATACTTGAATTAATTAATTTACTTTTAGAGACATTATTAAATCTAAATTTTTCTGCAGACGAAAATCAGTGTGCATATCGTCTGCAGCATAATTTTGAAGAGAATGCTCTTGAATTGAAAGTGCAACACCTTAATCGCTTCACTTCATTGTAGAAACGCTATAAAAAGGTTTTAAATATTTTCTTAGCTGAAGAAAGATTTTTAATCATGAGTTTTGAGAATAAATAAAAGATGAAGAATAGTTGATTATAAATAACCAACGAGAGTGGTCTATTTGAAACTTTCTCACAAACACTCCAATATAAGTCTTATTTCCCCAAATAAAATTGGGCCTTGGCTAAAGCAACAAATGCCTTGTATGACATTGGCGAACAATAAGTGCATTTTTACAGAGCTTATCATACAGGTATGTAATTTGAATGAAATTTTACCAGCAGACTGGTATCAAATTTGACAAAGAACTACAGTTTAGTCATGATATGATTACATACAGAGTTCTTTGATTTCAGTATATTTACAAGCATGCAAAAGCATAGACCAACTGAGGTCAATTCTTAAGCAGATTAGTTCAAAATCTGAATGAAATCTGCATTATGGATGTAGATATCTGAGCCAAATTTTATCTGTCTGGCTCTTTATTCATTATAATTATCTAATTCACTTGTATTCGAACAGTCAGCTAGACAGATTTTCTTGGCATGGATTTCATTCTAAATTTAAAAGATATTTAAAACCTTTATATAAAATACAAATTCTAAATTTCAATCTAGTTCAGAGCCGTTTTTATCTAAAGTGATCACAGACACACATATTATTAGATTTACGTTTTTCGAACTCATGCAGATAGTTCTAAAACGTGGAGATTCGTCTAATTCTAGATTTTAATTTTTTTAAGATTGCGATAACTTTACAATATTTAGTAAAATATTGCGTTGGAATATTTTTATAAATAAATAAGAAAGTAAATACTTTTACGTTCATTTATTTTAAGTTTATATTTATGAGGGGTTTTTTTTTTTCGTTTTTAATTCGCAGTTACATAAACTTTTATAAATAAAAGTAAGAACTGCAGGAAATGTAATTGAAAACTTTAATTTTAAAATTTGATTTGAATTAAAAATAACAGAAAATAAACAATTGCTTGTCTTCAGTTCATTGTTAAGACTTTTCAATATCAAATAAAAAGTCTCATTTTTATGTTTCATTTCCAGTAATAAATAGTTCAAAATTAATTGGAAAAATAAAAATTAAGTTACGCCGTAGATGCTTTCTGCTCAGAACAATTCAATCTAAAGCACTTCCAGTGCTACAATGCAGTACCCGTTATAATTGCAATGAAATTTGAAACATTTTTATTATTTATTAACGTTCTTTACCTTTATTGTTATAAACTAAGGAATGTCTAATTTGCTTATTTTCTAATATTCTATGGCAATGCCTTGAGAATTCTAATTTTCAAATTTTGTTTCGGCAAGTATTTTATGGAAGCCAGAAACTAAGTATAGATTCCGATATACTGAAAGATTTAATAGTTTTAATTTTTTAGAAGATATGCTTCCTTTCAGCCAACATGCTGTTAAATAGGCTCATTTAATTCACGAAAAAGATATACAGTTCTAAAATTGATATCACATTATTAATAAAAAAAATTTCACATTATTTCTATTTCACATAATTAAGCAGAAAATGAAGTAAGTACGTTACTTAAGATAATGTCCATCTTAAAGATTAAATGACCGGGGCATTTATATAATGGAAAGTGGATATTCAAGATGGCCCCTCGTCCAAATGGGTTTAAGGAACTAGAGAGTCAGTCAGCAATAGATTGTCTAGTCAACACCCCAGAGATCAGTTGGTTCAGCACCAAAGGACAGGGAGAACACACAGCTTCTCTAAGCAGCAAATGAACAGCCAAAGCTGCCTAGGGACTTCAACAGACCCACCGTCACTCCTCCAGTAAGGGTTTATTTTGTATCTAAAGTTGACATATCGCCAGAGCAGAGGCAATTATTTGTTGTATATCAACATGGATTGACCGACTTTCGTGGGGAGTAAGAGTCTGTGATTAAAAAACTCAACCCACTCATATGGAGAAAAAGGGTTTTATTATGTGATTTTATGCCATTAAAAATGTTCATAAGCATAAAGGAAAACAGGTCTACAAAAGACTACAAATCAAAACAGCATTAATGTTTCTCTTCGTTTGAAATTTTAAAGTATTTTTGTAGGGTAGCAGTGAAGTCAAATAATAGATAAAATCTCAAATGAAATTAAAACTTTCCCAATTTTACGACGAACAAACTAATCACTAAAAGAAGCCATTGCAAATAAAACGAAACTTTCCGTCTTAATATCTTTTTTTTTAAATGCTTCATGTTAAACATTCAAATTTATGCCATATCAAAAATATTCAGCTTTGATCTTTGAATTCTAAGTAATCACACACATATTCTTTTGACGAAGTCTAATTTTTATCTCAGGTGCCTTCATTTTGATACAATTTAGAATTTTAATGGGTATAATTGTCTAATTACTATTATCACGCGAGTTATTCTTTTCATTTATCAACGTTTCCCTAAAAATAAGTGTAATGTTGTATATTTGCTAATTTTTATTTCCATTCTTTCTTTCTCCCTAGTGAGTATCAAAAAGCAGTACAAAAGCTTACCCGCATTAAGCATTGAAACATTGAAAGCATTTGTCTAACATAAGGCTTACAACATAGCTTGTTTTAAATTGTTCTGAAAATGTCTTGATACTACCGTTTCCAATTTTTTCTTCGGAATTACGTCAAAGCAACATGTATGTATCAGCTAAGTTAAATGAACTTTTGAATCGGATTGCCAATTCTTTTCCGAACATAGACTATGGCACGTAACTTCTCTGTGAAGAATTCAACATTATATAAATATGATTGTGTATCATGAAAAAAACATATAGAATTGTCAAAAAAATTGACAAAAAGGGAAAGCAAAATATTTTCTTTTTTATGAAAAGCTATTATTTTAAAAACTAAAATACATTTTGAAATATAACTCGTTAAAACTTGCTGTATACTCTATTCAGTGAATTAAACTTCTTTGGCAGTTTAGTTCCGAGAATTCGCAATAATTGATGCACTTTATTACTTTTTTATGCATATATAATACAAATTTTATGCCCATACTTCATTTTAACAGGTTTGATGAATGCTGCAGACTACTACGGCTTAGACGAGCTCCGGAAAGCCTGTATGGGTTTTGTGCAAGCATGCATAAATGTGGACACCGTCTGTGCTCTATTAGCTTCAGCAGAAAAATATATACAGTACAAATGCACAAAATCTCTTGTTCAAAAGGTAAAGAATATTTAAAAAGGGAATGAAATTAACAAAAAAAGGCGGAATAAAACTAACAAAAACGTAAATTACGGTATATTATGAAATTATGATTTCAGATTCATTGAACAGACTGAAATCCCAATCATTTTCATAAATTTAAATTAAATTTAGAAATAATCATCAACAAAGATAATAAAAACAAAAACCAATTTTGTAACAAGTATAGGAAATTAATTTTATTTAACTTTTTGAAATGAAAGCAGCAAGTTCGTTTAGCAAAAATATGCAATGTAATTTATCTATATATCAATCATAAGTCTTCTCTGTAGCAATAAATCTTTAAAACCATCTTGGAAATATAAAAATCAATATCCCACAATCTATTCAAGGTTATGCAATTAATTGAATGAAAATAAGTAGGAGGATTTATCTGAGAGGAGTTATCTGACATTTCATATCTCCCTCCATGGCAGAGTATACCTTCCATCCCTTGCAATTCCACAGGAAAGTTTAGAATAGTTCATCCATTTTTATCAATTTGTTAGTATGATCGAGTTTGGCAATATAGGATTGTGTGGTCATTGGCGACTTCTTGAAATATAGCTGCGGTGGATTAACTGCTAATTTTGTTCATTCTAATTGAGGAACTACAAATGTAAATAAAACTATTTTTCTTCTATTTCCATTCATGGAATTCGTGATTATTATTTTTTTTAAGTTTCCTTTTTCTTTCCGTTTAGCCAATCAATTTTATGACGTAAGACGTATCAGTCATAATACTCTTTTTCTTTAAGAAATTATGAAAATTTTTATGAAATATTTCTGATTTTCTTTTAAGCCATTTCCTTTAACTTAAATGATAAATAGATACGTGAGTACCTCTGTTTATTCAAAAAAATAAATTTCCTCCTTACAATGCATATCATACACTTGGAAATACCTATGAAAATCCATTCTTAACACTCTTTAATCTAGTTTTTCCCCTTTTACCTAGAATGCTGTTGAACTATTCAATACCATTTGCAGTTCTCGAAATATCTCTCCAGTCGCCGTATTTCAATATTTCAAATTATTTCAGAAGATGGGAAACAAAAAAGCATTTAAGAGAGATTTAACATCATTTGTAATATTTAAGTATATATGTGAAATTTAGAACTATGAATTGTATTCACCTCTGATATTCAGAAACCTATTTAATCAAATTAATTTTCAAAAATTAACATCACCTATTGAATCTACTTTTCACAAGATTAATAACATGTTATTTAAAAATAAAAAATAAAAATTGATTAGGCATTTTTATAGTTTATTTATTGAAGTAAATATTATCAAATAGTCTAATCTTAAACACAATTATGTAAAAATTATTTCATTGTAATCTTTTTATAGATAAATCTTTTATTTTTCAGGTTCTGGAATTCGTAGACTCACACGGGGATGATGTTCTAAGTCTGGGTTCTTTTGCTTTGCTCCCGGAACATGTTGTTCGATTAATTTTGTCAAGGGAAGAACTGCAAGCGGACGAACTGACGAAATTCCAAGCCGCTGCACACTGGAGCAGAAGATTTTGTGATTCGGAACCGGGCGCCGATCTCAGGGAAGTGATGTCCAATTTCCTCGAGTGTATAGAGTTCTACAAAATTCCGGCGGGAGTCTTGATGAGAGAGGTAAAAAAAAGGGCTAAGATGTTTCCTTTTTGGTTACCTTTAGGCCAAAGAAACTTTTAATTAAATCCCTCAAACATTTATAAAATAAATGGTTTGAAAATTAATAAATATCATCATCAAACAGACAGAAGTAACAAACTATTCCAGAGATCTGGAACGCTATTCCCTGTTTATGAAGAGAAGACTAACGAAAATTTTGAATAACCATGAATTTGTGTTAGAATTTTAGGATTAAGGATTTTAGTCGAATTTATTTTGATAAGTTAAGTGATATCGATGCAGTTATATTTGTTACAATCACTATTTTCTATTGATTTGCTTTCCGTTTCGCACTTTTCTTTTGTCCTTCTTAGCAAATGCACTCGTCTGGAAGAGGCTGATAGTAAGATATTAATTCGATTGAACCAGAAAATAATACTTTCTTCATTTCAATACGTACTAATGTTGGTGTATCATAGAAGTTGAGAATGGTACAGGTCAGGTATTGTCCATATCATTCAACCAAGATTTAGAATTATGAGGTGCATCGCAAAACAAGCCCAATGCGTACAATGGAAGTAAAAGCCAATTTTGTAATGAAAATAGGAAAATAATTTTATTTAATATTTGAAATGAAAGCAGCAAACTGGACTAACAATATAAATTCTAAAAATTAATCTCCTTAAAAAATTAAAAATAAAATCAATGAAATATTAATCTCATTAAAATAAATAATTTTTAAAATTTTTAACAACAATAAATAACTTAACACAAAAGTTATTTGGAGCGTTTGATTTTCTTTAAATTAGTTATTTAGATTTCTAAAAGAAAGTGTTACTCTGATTTCGTATCTACAATATCCAGATAAATCTATTTCATTTACAAGCATTATATTTAATACACTGGAAGACATAATACTGTTTTAATTCATTTGAGATTCTAAATATTAAAATTTAAGTTTTTGTTGTGAGGGTTTTTTTTTTTTTGCGCGTATTTTTCTCTAGTATGTATATTCTGTACTTTTCTGTAGTATTCGGAATATATTCTGTATAGCATCAAAGATAACAAATAATTGTTGCTCTAAAGAAATATAATTTGAATCTCTTAGAATATCTGATATTTGGTTTGCATTTCTATCCATAATTTCCTGAATTATAAGATATTTTTTAAAAATTCCGCCATTCTAATTTGTTTACTTTTTTCAATTTTCGTGACGTTCATATGTAAATATCTTTCTATTATCAGAACGATCAAAATACCTTTCTTATTGATTTTTAATAACTTGTTTACTTAATTAATTCATAAATTTTCTTCGTTAGCCCATGGCAGAAAACGCAAATTCTTAAAAATTTCATCGATTTCACTTAGATTCAAATTTTAAAAAGAGCAAAAACCATGATTATTATTTAAACATTATAATTTAAATTCAAATAACATTTGCAGCAAATATACCGATTTCGCTCTCTCTCTCCTTTTTGAAATGTATTTTCATTTGAAATTATTTGTTTCCATTTTTTATTTATATGTCTAGGCACATAGGAAAAGCACATTTTCACGATAGGAAAAGATACATATTCAAAAAAATTTTAAGTAGACACATTCAAAAAAAGTACTCAATCAATAATATTTTTATAACCTATTTTTAATGACTTTTTTATTTTCAGTTATTGCGGTTTTGATTTCTTTAATATTAATCATGTCATGTGAATGCGAGTTCTGCTGTTGTGACAATAAACTATCGTGACAAAAAAGTTAAAAAAAGAATAAATAATTTAATATAGTATAAATAAGTTTGATTTTAGGTTATTTGTATAATATATTCATGTTTTTTCATGTTCATATGAAATATAAAAAATTAAACTCTTGGGAAGACAAATTTTCCAAAATGTTCTTCGTGTAACAACAGGCAAGTTCTGATTATGTTAGATTATTCTTGCAGAAAAGGTTCTATTTAAAGTTTTTGCCTAACTTAACATGGCAACTTCTTAAAGAGTATAACTCACGGTGATCCAATGTGACCAAAACAAGCAGGAAAAGTTAAGGAAGCTGAAATTTGTATTCCTTCCATTCCATTACAATTAATTTAACTATGTTCACGTTAAAGTGAATGTAATTAAATTAATTGTAATGGAATGCATTAAAGTTAATGAGTAAAGTTAAAGCTCCCTTTAATTATGAGTTAAAATGAATATAGTGAATTATTTTCGCAGCTTGTAAGTCATATTACTGACTTCCGACCCGCCACGAAGGGATACGGATAACCAAAAAATGAATGACCGGATCGCAGCTACAGCAACACTGGCGGGAACTGTGGTTGAGTCCTAATGGCCATCACCAGCCACGGTATAATCCTTCCCGTAGGGAGTACGTCCAGTCACATCGATGGGAGGGTCACCCCCTTTATTTACCCACCCGGTTGGCGAGATCTAACCACCATACCAGAAGCATCTCATCCTCAATTACGTGGTGCCTTCCCGGGGGTCTTTCAGAGCTTGTAAAGCGTTCAGATAAAAAATAAAAGGACAAACATTTTCGCAAATAAATAAACCTTTATTAACTTGACAAAATGTTTTCCTTTTCTTTTTTTTTTCTCTTTTAATTTATTTACTATATTTTCAGTTGAGGAAACCTGTAGTCTTGCATTCTGATCTCATTCATTTTTCTTTAAGGTGGCATTCTTTTAATGCTGTTGATTAATTCTAGTTGGTTTGGTTTTGTCTGGTTTTTTTGGCGCAAGAGCCATATTTGGCCATACTGCGCCAATCAAATGGTAAGATTATAAAAAAAACTATTTATGAAACCATCACAGGTATCTAATGAAAAAACGATGTAAAAATGATTTTAACAACTTAAAATTAAACAGGAGTAACTGAAACAATGGTGAAAAGTAAAGTTCAACTCAAACAGAATAATAAAAGGTCTATATAAAATTAAGAAAGTCAATAGTTCTCAAGAATTCAAAAATGTTTGGGTGGTATTTTTTACCCACCAAGTACTGTAATGCTGAAGACGTGATAAAAAACGGGCACGATAATGATTAAAGACAGGGCAGTCAATTAAAATGTGGTGAATAGTAAATTGAACCTGGCAGCTGTTGCATATAGGCGGTGTTTCTCCGAAAATTAGATGCTTGTGGGTAAAACGCTGTATGTCCTATACGGAGACGAATCAATTTAACATCCATCTCACGTATAGTATGAACAGGCCAAGGAAAAATGTCAGTTTTAAAAGTAATTCATTTTGGATCTGCAGATGCCAAGACGTTTGCCAGTTAGAACACATGTGATGATTAATGGACCTTTTAATGTCACAAAAAGGAAGACCTAGGCTTAAAAAGGTCGTTGCAGATTTTGCGGCCAAGTCCGCCATCTCATTCCCCAAGATGCCAACATGACACGGCACCCAACAAAATATAATCTGGAAGTCATCGTTCTTTAAAAGTCGCAAGGTCAATAAAGTTTTAATGGCAATGGGATGCGTCCTATTTTGATAGTTTGAAAGTGTCTCCAAAGCACTCATGCTATCGGTATGGATAATAAATTTACGCTGAGTGGAGGTTGATATTTTCTGAAGAGCACAGAAAATTGCCACTAGCTCAGAGGTAAAAACAGAGCAACAACTATGAAGACAGAGGCCTAGTGTGTCAGATGTAAGAACGACTCCACAACCTACATATCCATCTGATTTTGAACTATCCATGAAAATTAGCACAAAAGACAAATACCGATAGCGATGATATAAAAAGAGCTGTTGGAAAACCACAGGTGAAGTTGAGGATTTATCGAATCCAATGATTAATTCTAGTAAGAAATAGATAAACTTTTTGATAACTTTTACAAAACTAACTGTGAAATAAAGAGCTCTTGAGCCTATTAAACCCAAGAACAACAACCAAAACTACTCCAATTTATAGTATGGTGCTGTAATCTATTGCATAATAAAACTACACAATGATTTGATTTTGCTTTCCCTTATTAAAAGTTAAAAAAAAACATTTTATTCTTTGGAGCATTTGCAACATATTTTTTAATTTTCTTCCAATTTAAATAAAATTGAATAATTTTTGTGCAATTCAGTCAAACGGAATGATTTTCTACGATTCATTTTCGTCCATTTACGCAATGTGAGCATTCTAGACAAGTTCGTTTTAACATAGAGAGTGAATTAAATTAGGTTATTTTTACATGCCTAAGTGCCGAGAAATCTCTCAGAATATTCGAAATTTAATTAATAAGTATTAAAAAAGAAACAGATTTACAAATAGTTTTGAGAAATCTGGTGAAATTAAACTTTTCGACTTATCAAAAAGTTTCTCCTATTTGAACAGAGGATTATATTTTTCTTATGAATATTCCAGGTTCATCCCGTTGGTGTAGTCCCTGATCATGTTATTATGAACGCCCTAGCCTACCAAGCGGATCCTTCGAGTGTCGACTTTCGAAAGGTAGGCTCTCCAAACCGATTCCGACGAATGTCCCTGATGACCTTGCCCAGTCAGGAGGCATCTTCCTTGCTCACAGAGAAAGTGGCATCCATTCCAGAAGGAGTCACACAATCCCCTACCACAACAGAATCGTCCACCCCAGAGTCGGAAAAGAAGTCAACCAGCCGATTCTCCAAATCAACTCGCATGAAGCTATACAGAAGAAGCAAAACTTTGGCGGAAAGTTAACCAAATCTGTTATTAATAGCTGAAGGAAATAGTAACAAAATAACTCATTTTTTCATGCGCCTGGAGATGAAAGCTCGGGATTATTTCGACTGAATGCAGAAAATGTCTCTGGGTGAAATCATTAGATGGAGGGAATTGGAAGTTTAAATTTAAGAATTAATTACTAATTATATGAAGTACATCCAAGAATTACTCGGAACATAATTTTTGATTACTGTTATATGCTAAGGCCAAAAATATGGTGAAATATCATTCATACAATGATATTAAATTATTCAGAGATTTGAAACAAAATTATAATATTTTTTAATCTAATTGGCTAGATAAATCCATCTTTATATTATTAATCTGCGTGATTATTTAAGAATAAGGAAATCAAAAATAATTAAATATATTCCAAAATGCTTGAATAATTTCTTATGTAATATTAAGGAATCGGGTTTTCAAATCAATTGCATTAAAAAACACGATGTAATGATAGTTTAACTATAACATGAAACTTTCAGCAGTCTATAATAATTTACCTTAAAAAATTATATAATAAATGAAGATGACTTCTTCTAACTGATCAACGTTTTATTATTTTACGTATAAAGGAACTAAAAAAATATGCTTAAATTAAAAGAAAAATTCGATAAAATATTTTAAATTTCATGATAATGTTTCACTTTCAAATAAATCGCACGATGTCAGGGTTTAGTGAAAATGCAGTAGTGCACTGTGCATGGTAATGATTATCAATTGACGCACATGCTATTTGATCATAACCCCAGACTTTGTACTTGATGCCACTTAACCAATAACTATTTTTTCATTGTAACTGACATTTCGTGTTCTCACATATGACATCAAAATTATCATAATACAGAAATAAAACCAAAATCCTAGATTTTGCATGTTTAAAATAAAAACTGAAAATGCATTTAAACCAACATAATCTTCCTCTGACAAGGGTTGCTTTTAAAAGCACTAGTTTTTATGTAGCAAATACAAGTATAAATAATATAAATTAAAGTTAAAAACGCAAAAGTTGCGAAATGAGAAGTATCTCTGAAAAATTGGTTACATATATTTTATTTTTACTTTTATCATCATACATTATAAAAAAACATTTAGACCAAAAATTGCATTTCAAACATATTTATATATGCTGTGACAGTTAAAAGTAATTATTAACTTTGGGATTTTATATAGGTTTATATTTTTCAATAAATCCGAAATAACGTATCTAAGAACATTCAGAATTCGTATTCTGTACTGATATCCTTTGCCTAAACAGTTCGGGGAATAATTTTATAACTAAAATATACACTGCCATAATTCGCCTAGATAGTTTAACTGCCATCAAACCAATCTTATCATGACTAAACAAATATATTCTCTTGATGGTCCATTTTTCCTTTCGGTAACTTAATTGTAAATTAAACTCCAAAAAATACTTTGACAACCTTTGTAGCAGACGATTTTAAAGATTAAAAAAAAGAAACTTAAAAATGCTTCTTACAGAGAAAAATATTTTTTAAAAGTCGTATAATTATTTAATATTAAACTTAGTTCAAAATTAAAAGGCATGAATAAATTTATTAACCATAATTAAGTCAGTTTCAATTAGTTTAAGCTTTTAATTTTTATTTGTTAATACCAAAGTACATTTTTATTTGTTTACCAAAAGTTCATACTATTCTTAACTTTTTAAAAATATATAATAAAACATAAAAACTGCGCAAAATAACCAAATAAGTACTTTTCAGTATTTCAGTTTATTGAAAACTTCTCAGTATCTATAAAAAAATCAACAAATTACTTTGAACTGTTATCTTATCTAACCAAAAAAAATTAATTGAAAACTTTTATCCCAACTAATCCCAAGAATTCCTACCTAACCTTTTATACTTATAGAATTATTTTGGCAGAATTTGAGTAATGAAAGAGGAAAAAAAAAAAAAAAAAGGCAAGAGTATTAGGGCTAAATTAAAAAAAAACTGTTTAATTTCTACGCATAAAACTTAATGGATGTATTTACAGCAGGTATTCGCAATAATCACTTCCTCATTTGGATATGAGCCTGATTTCGTCTTCTCTCCTATCGGAAATGATTCAGAGGAAAAATGAAAGATAGTTTACTTATTAAATGGATAGATTTAACTTAGCTAATTCGAAAATGATAGAATCATTGCAAAAATTATATTTAAGTAAATATTCGAATTAGAATAAGTTGGATCTGTAAATGACCAAAATAATAGTATGATATTTTAACATTATAACATTAATGAATTCAATAGCTAGAGGAGAATTGGAATTAAAAAATTTTATCGGATAAATTTTTATGTAAGGGTTTCAGCTCATCCTTTTAAAGAAATAAACACTTTTGAATTTAAAAAAAAAATTTAAATTCGCCCCTAAGAAAAGAATTTTATGTGGTGATTTTAGAAGCGATTAGTATATAAAAGTGTATATTATATGATTGAATTGTAAATGAGAATAATTATTTAAGTATGATGTGTTACTTCTTTTGGGAAAAAAATTATTAAAAAAAATAATCTACATTTCTCAAGTGATTTTACATTTAGGACGATAAATTTTCATTGCTCATATATCCTGAAACATATATCGAAAACCTGCTGTTATTATGTCTAGAAAAGTTTAAAAGTTACATATTTTTTTTAATTATTGAATTTGAGCTTTATATCTTTAGTCAGATTATTTTATACCATAGTATATTATGGTACCTAGGGATTATAATTTTTATCAAACACATAAGGTGATAAAAAAAATTTAGGACAGAAAAAATATTCAAATATCATATTTTCTAAACACAGCTTGTCATTTGTTAATGTTAGATCAAAATTTTTAGGGGATTTTTAAAAAAGTAAATATTTTCTATGTTTAAAAGTTTTTCCGTGATTGTAAAGAACAGTAAACAAAAATGAATTTCTTTCTTTTTTTTTTCTTTATTTCTTAAGATTGCAAAAAAAAAAAAAAAAATTCCCTTTGATTACAAAGCAATGTTAGTTTGAACAGATATTAAACTCCAACAAGACAAATTCTGTATCAGTTTCTATTTATATCCGCAAATTTATAAACAATCACGGCTGCTATACTTTTCCTAAATAGCTAGAAAAAATAGGTTCATCGTGAATGAATAATAATTTTTTTATTTTACAGATCATAAAGGAATTTACATAATTTTATACTAAAAGTTTCCATTTAGAATTGCGGGGTTTATTAGAATTGTCTTTCTTGACAGGGCAGCACACAAGATATTCATATTTTCTAACTTGTTTTAATAAAGACATATTACTGTTAGCAGAATAACTTTTTTTGGAAGATTTTTACAATGTTTTTTACGGTATCAACACAGTAGATGAGGTATGCTTTCCATATCAGAAAAAACCTTGGTAAAAAGGTGAATAGTAAAAGTTCATAATTTTATATGTAATCACAAAGAAGCAGCATGGAGGTGGACATCTGGCTAAATGATTTTTAGCAGAATCAGCCAATGCAAGACTGCTAATTTGCTTTACAATTGTGCTAGCACAATATTATATTTCGCTATATTAAGCGAAAACAGTTTTTGTAAATAAAACATATATGTCAGTTGTTAAAGTGTTAATATATACAATGTAAATTTAATACTTGTTACAGGTTTTTGAAATACACTATACTGAAAATGAAAACTTTTTCAGTTTAATTACATAAGGAAATATCTTTTTCACATACAATTACCAATTATGCATAGTTTTACAATTCGCAACGTTTTTAAGGGGGGAAAATTATATGTTTGTATTTTAAATGGTTACAAATTTGCCATATTTCTTTTAATCTTGTGCTTACACTTCATAAAATTTTAAATTCATTTTTAACTTATTTTATTCTTTCAAGGCAAAGTTTTCGATCGTCAATGTTTAAGTTCTTTTTTTACAGAACAATAATTTTTCGCTTGGCTGGCTATTCAATTCCTCTAGCAAGAGAATTCTGAAAAAAATATTTTAAAACGCTGAGTCGAATTTTTTGGAATACTGCAACTTTATTTGATAATTTGCTTCTGAAAGAATTCATCTCATTTTTTTTTATCCGACAACAACAATAAAATCGTTTGTTTTTTGCGTTCGTATAGTTTGAGGGGGAAAAAATCGTTTGCATTTATATTGTTATTTTTCCTTAAATTTATAATTCGTCCTTAATTGCTTCGATAAATTTACAATCAATTTATTTAGTCAAATTAAATTAATTTGATAACTCTACTTTCTATTTATTTTTCTTTTAATTATAAAGTCAAGAATGGAATTTTTAATAATTTTTTTTTCAGTTTCTTAGTTGCATTTTCATAATTACTTTATAGGTTTTTAGAGGAACTACTAATTTGAGAATTTAGGAGACGTATCTTAAATATATAACCATTCAAAATGCTACTTTAAGGTGAGTTCACACGAGGCTAACTACTGCGCGCAGTCGTTGCCTTTCTACTGTTGTCCATGTATTGTCCTCGTTTGAACAGTTGAGACAATGGCCAACGGTTGTCTCGATAGGACAAACATTTGCCATTGTCCCGTCGTGGTCACATGATTTTTCGGAAGTAGGTGTGATCTTTTATAGCTCGCAATAGTTAGCCTCATGTGAAATATTAATTACTAAAACTAATTTTCAATTATACTGTATAAATCTTGCTTCATTCATTTTATAGATACTATATATATATACTTACTTGAGTATTAAAGAAATATGGCAGAATTATAATAATTCTTATATTTTTTAACAGAAAGAGTAATTACAGTCAAGAATAAATTCAGTTCTTTTATTTTTAAAGATGGCATCACTTATTTTGCACTGTGAAAATGTGAACTCAGCCTGCTACTACATTGCATATATTGTGTATCATAATCCAGAAAAATTTGATTTGCATGCTTTAGAAAACTCTCTGACTAGATATTTCCTTCGCAAATAAGTGCCACTGCACATAAGAATATTTTTCGTATAAATCCACTTTTTAAAACAACATCAAATGAATATTTCAAAAACCTGTTTGTTGTCGTAATATTTTGAATGATTTTGGCACACGCAGTATGCTGTGCCATTCTCAGAGAAAAAAACTGTTATTGTGTTTATGGATGTCAAGTCAGCACTTAGCACTAATTTCTTGTTGACAGTGTCTTATTTTCCAAAGAAGTGCCGTTTATATGACAAATCAATGTCATATACGATTTTCTGTAATGTGTTTCGCATACCGTGTATATGTTGTACTAGAAAAACAAATTCTTGGAAACTGTTAAAAGGAAAAAAAAAATAGTGTTTTATTTTATTGCTGACAATCAAATATGGCGTCTCTAAGTGTGATGTGTTATCGCCACCGTGATATTAAGAAAACTAGCAGTTTGGTGTATAACTTTGTGTACCAAAAATAGCATAATCTACATGAAAATGTATTTAAAACTTTCTATTGAATTAGCATGCCTATATCTCTAAGTAGCAAATAATGGATAAATTATTGTTTATAATTTTGATAAGCTTTATGCTCTTCATCCATCAGATCTTTTTTTGGAAAGGTTAAAAAGAATTAAATTTAACAGACAGATGGATTAGTTACAAAGTAAATATTATATACAGAGAGTTTCAAAATTTAGTTGCTCTTTTTATAGAATGCCAGAAGGTACCAAGATAAATTTTACTCTATTAAACTCCACAATGGCAGATTAAATGTAAACACTGAACATTAAAAAACGATATATGATTAAAATTTAAACAATAAAATTACAGAGAAAGTTCTCCTGTTAGGGCTGTAACATCAACATCAATCAATCGGTCATACATGCCTGCCTTAACAGATAATATAAGAATGGTCTATTCTCCAACTACAATCGATGATTCTGGTGAAGAATTTGTTGAGGGAATTTTCGGGAGAGTTGTTGCCATGCTAGGAATGCATAGTATTTTCGCAAATGTATGATGAATGCATGACAATGAAAATCTGAATTGATATTGGGGGGGGGCGATATATTTCTGTTTGTGTGTCATAAAATATGCATTTAATTTCATTGTCCGCCCTTAGCCAGTTCTCTGTCATTATTATGTTTTCATCATTTCAGAACACAGTACTTCTTTAACGCTTTATTATGATTCTGCATCTTTGATTTGTGCTTGACTGGAGGATTTCTATCACTCCTTAAAGTTAGCAATAGTTTTGAAACACTTCGTAAAATGAACATTATATATAAATGTCAACAGATGAAAAACATTATGAGCACCGAAGTTGATTTTTTTTTTGTTGCTGATTACAACATTACTATTGTCAACTTGAATGAAGTAAATGTAACTATATTATTATTTCCTAACTGCGTGATTTTAAAGGAAATTTAAGATCATGGCATACAACTTGTCCACGTTTATCGATCTTTATTTACTGTAAATGTGAGAAGAAACTCTTTTCAAGGAAATGACAATAACTTTTTATCCGAAATTATATAATGTAACGAAATTACAAATATCTATTAAAAAGAATTTAAAGGAACAAGATTAAAACAAAATATGTTTCAGAGGTTGGATCTCTTTCATTTTCAGTATCTAAAAATTAACAAACTCAATCGTTAGCTTTAATTAAGAGTTAAAATCTTCAATAAAACCTTTTCTTTTATCTAAGCTCATTTGGATAGTTAATATTTAGTTCTAGATATAAATATAATTGTAAAGACTATTTTGCAGTGCATTTTACTTTCCGATTTTTTTCTTCAAATTAAACAAAACATTTACTGATTTTTTTTTAAAAAAAATACAAGCGATGAAGAGCATCAAGTTAAAAAAACATAGAAGATTCCCAGTATTACTAATCATTTTCAACATTGACACTTTGATTCAATATGAAATGCTTTATAACTATACTACATTATTGCTGAACTCTTTAAAATATTTTCCTGCTAAAAATGGCGGCTTGCCAATTTGGAAAAAAAAATATAATGCTGCAAGAGATATTTTAAAAAACACTTTTAAATTAAGAATTTGATGTCAATTTTCAACGTTTTAGCAAGATTTAATGAATGTGATAAGCCCTATTAGTAAAGGATACTATACGATATTCCCACGATGTTCTGAATATCGACCAATGTCAGGATGATATCGTAACAATGTTGCTCGGCACTAATTTTCAGTCTGCTTCATCTCTAATCGGAAATTCTCTATCAATCGAAACCTAATTCATATAAAAGAAAGTTGAACGAAAAAAATGTAAGCAACTCTTAATAAACAAGAGCTGTTTCCCTAGTATGATTAATGAAATGATAAATGATCTTTATTAAAAAGTAAAGATCATTTAAAAGTGGCGAAATGAGGAAAAAAAATTCTAAATTTTTCAGAGTTTTAAAGATTATTTGGCTATTTTTATTTATATTATTCATATTTGTATGGCATTTTAACTTTTACTCTAATTTATTTTGTTTTAAAAACAGAAACATTTTCTAACTTCCTTTGAGATTTCGTGTCGAAATAGGCTTCTATAGATAAACTGGAATTAAAAGATGTGCTCAAATGAATGCTGTTTTTCTTTAACGACAGAAAGTCATCAAACCCTCAATTAGGAAATTCCACAAAAAAGAAATTTTTGAACTGTAAAATGTGTTACATCTCTGCAACTCTATTAACACAAGACATTGTACGATATTTCCATGATTATACGATATTCTGAATGTTAAATATTATCGTAACGTTGTCAGTATTTTTTGCTAATAGGGAAAGGAGCAGCTACGTCTGCTTTAATACTGGGGATCTACTATTATGAGAATATAATGCCCTCTCCCCACTGCCTGTAGACTACGTAATTTGATATTGATATTTTAATTTTTTTGATATTTTGCAAATGTGCACTGTGTGTGCTATTGTGAATGTAATCAGCCAATTCCATATTCTTCCAGTTTGTCATTGAACGGATGCAGACTTTTACCCACAGTTGCTACGAGTTTCAATGACACGAAAACAACAATAATATGTAAAAAGATATATTTGCGCATACATTTGCAATTGAATGTTCAAATGTATTTTATCAATGTTATTAATTATCATATCTTGTTCTGATTTGCATGAAGAAAGCGACGTTTTCTGAAAGCAAAACATAAAAAAAATGAGCAACAAACGTGTAGAAAGTTGAATCATATTTAGGAAATCAAGTCATGTTTGTGTGATGTTTGGTGTAACCGTATTATAATGTGGGAAAATCTTCCAAGTGGCTATATTTATAAAAGTTTAAAAAAATGCACAATTAATTTCCATGCTCTTATATGTGAAACTCATTCGTATATATGTAAAAAATTGTTTAGGCAACATAAATGTGGAGCATTGGTCATTAATTCAGCTATTGTTGTGAATGTAAATGTCTTTTGATGTAAAACAAATCTTGATTCACAGCAACTATGTTAAACATCATAAATATACTTTTATATAGATACATTTCTCCCAGTTAACAATATTTTCTTTACATTTATGATTTACGACAGCTTGGATCTCTATTTAAAATTTATTTTATGAGATAAATGGATTAAACAAATGTATTGTATTTTTGTACTTTGAAAAATAAAACTAATCATGAGTGTTATATTTATTTGAGTCAATTTTATATTTTTGCAATCTATTACTCAGGGATTGCTAAACCTCCCTCTCAATATAGGAACACATACAAAAAATGTCAATATTAATATTTAATTCCGTTGTGAAGACTCGAGTGCATTTTTTTAAAGGTTTACTGATATATTAAATAGGCAAAGCAAGAAATTAAAAAAGAAACAATATGCGTGCACGAACATAAAAATATGTGTACACGAAGCTAAACTATCTTCAATATAAATAACTTATCTCCAACTAATATACCTAGAAACAACCGATTTAAGCCTTTATATATACCAAAACAAACTATATACAAATTATATGCAAAAAGAGAAAAAATTTTATCTTCTGATCTTTTTCAATTCATTACTTCTTTAAATATGTAGTATTTAATCAAGTTTCCCAGGTGCTATTTGAGTAAATATTATAATTTATAAAAATAATTAATTATTTATTTGATTTTCTGCTACAGTATTTCACTGTTTTGATGAGTAGAAATTTTTCGCGAATTGGATTTTAAACATACCACAGATGGGTCTAAGAAAAAGGTTTAAATTATTTAAAAACCATTTGCAAGCATAATAAGAATAATTTTGGAAGTTGTTTGTTTGGAAAACCAGAAATCCTTGTTTCGTTTTAGAACTGAGTGAAAATTCTTTTTCCTGACAGGAAATTTGAATTTTTTTATAACTAACAAATATAGTGATAGCATTAAATAAGTCAAACACCAAATATAAAATTTTGAATTGAATACCTCCGACAATAAAATGAAAAGTATAAGTGAAACAGCCTACAATTTTATTTATTACTAGCCACCTTTGGCGACCAGCTGCCATAAGTAATGCGTTCTAAAATTTTCAATTACTGCAAACGATTATAGAAACATGCCATTAAGTCGGGATTTCAATGCATATCCTGTCTAAATTCAATCAGATTTACCGTAAATAAAGAAAATTTGTTGGATTATTTATTTAGATATTGCAAGCGATTATAGAAACCTTTGCTTTGCATTTATTTTTTTAGAAAATATCACCTCTTATATTTCTTTTATTTTATCCAGTCACATGCTATAAGTTGCATTTCTTTAGATTTGATTTGCGATGATAGCTTTTTTTATTATTATTTGAACTTCCGTCATTGTTTTCTTTTATTTTATCCAGTCACGTGCTAAAAAACATGGTTAAAATATTTCTTTAAAAATTCGTTAAAATTCGAAGCTTAAGTTATACATTAAAACACTCATGCCATTAGAAAGCTAATTTTTTAATCTTTAAATTGATGTAAAAATCATGTTTGTGCGATAATATGTTCGGAAGTTATAGCGGGAAAACGTCGAAATTTCGCTTAATTTTTAATTAATTCAAATTCTAATCAAAAATTGAAAAAAAGGGCTCCGAGGTGTACATTCCCGATATCTCCTAGGTATACATATACCAAATTTGGTAGCTGTAGGTTCAACGGTCTGGCCTGTAGAGCGCCAACGCACACACATTGAGCTTTATTATGTCACCCCAAGCACCATATTCAAATGAAACAAATGGTTCGGCTGCCCCGATGTATAATTTTTGTTTATGATGTTTTCTATTCCAGTAGATTTTATCTACAATTCTTAATAGTTTATATATCAACAGAATTACTTTTTTTTTCTTTAGTTTGTGAAAAGGTTCTGTAAATGGTAGTTTTCCATCCCCATTTACAGCTAAATATTTAATTTAATTACTTTATATTTCAATATATTATTCCGGGGATCAATTGATCTTAGCATTTCTCTAAATGTAATAGTGTTTGCTCCATATTAAATTGCAACTAGTCAGTAATTTCACAGTTTATAAGTTCTTCAATAATTTCATTTCCTTTTGATTCTATTCGTTTTTTCAACAATAATTAAAAGGAGACCATTTGCGTATGGCTATATATAGCAGTTTTTTGGAAGAGGATATCTAAGTGCTGAATTAATCGCAAGATTTCAGAAGTGGAAACCACAATAGAAACCATACGTAACCCCCCCCCCTGTTGACACAGAATTCCCCATTATATTTCATTTTTATATATCCCTCGTCTTTCATGAAGTAATCCTTAACTAAGCAGAATGGTTACTCGGGCAGTTTATTTCTAAAAGAGCATATAAGATACTTTATCGCCAGATTGAGTTGAATGTATCCTCTACATCTAAATAACAGCTGCCTTCATCTTACTTTTTATCATAATAATCGTGGTCTGTTCCACACGCATACCCATTACGAAGTTCAAGCTGATTCGTGTAAATACTTAGTTTATCTTTTAAGATGCAATAATCTTTATGTAATTAATTTATGCATTATTTAATTGACGGAGACTAGGTAGTTTGGTATGTAAGATTGTTGATTTTCCGGATTCCTATTTGATTCTGACATAATAGTTATTTTTGAGAGTTTCTCATGAGTTTTTAAATTTCTAGAACAAATTTCTTGTTGCAAAGCGCGAAAAGTACTTTTCGCATTTTCGTAAATTATTTTATCTAACATTTCCAAAGTTTTATTATATAGTCATGGAACTTTCCTTCTTGTTATTTTTTTAAATTGTAGCTTTTGTATCCTTCTTTGTGAATGGATTGGTCTATGTTCTTTCATATTCTTAAATTTGTTATTTTATAAGTATTGCATTCTATTTTTATTATTAGTGTCATCATCTTGGAATAAGTCACTAATTATCGTTTTCATTGCATCTGCTTTAATTTATTATTTTACAGCCAACTATGTTTTTTTTTTTGACGATGGTTTTCTTTTAAATTTACCAGATGTTAGTTTGTATGGTAATTGAAATGGATTATTTCTTGTGATTTGACTGCATAAAGTCTCAAAGCAGGTGCGACTTTTCTTTATCTTAGAGTCCCTCTGTAGACCAGGTCATTTCTTTTAAATGTTATTCGTCACTTTTGCCTCTCAATTGGTTCTTTGCGTCTTTGATTTGTATGTCTGTGAGCCCTAGTTAGATTTCTCCGCTGTTCCAATTACAAATCCCACCACGGCACTACGAATTATTATTTCATTTTGCATTTTAATTGCTGGCATATTTTTTCAAAAATAAATTCAGTAAATTCATTGATCCTTCAAGCTCCCTTTGGAGGAAATTCCGTGTTCCATATACTTTTGATATTTTCATATTGTTTTGCTACGTCCGAGTCTAATTTTTTGATATTTCGTTGCTCAATCCATACGTCATTGAAAGGAGATTTGTCTTATTCCCTATTGTTTCGCTGTTGCTTGTGACTCTTATCCGCTTAGAAAAGCCCGCTGATTTTAAGGCGAGGTTTAGAACCTGTTTCAATAGCCAGGACAAACGTACATCTTAGCTACTCATACGTCATGGCCCTTTTCATGGGGCGGATTTCATTCACACATCCAAAGATCGTAATTTAAATCTGAATCAAGGAGCGATCACCAAAGATCCAGTACCTCCAGTGACCCAGTATCGACATGGAGAACTTAACGGTCACGACAGACTTATATATGCACCAACCACCAGAAAATCTTCAGCCGATGAGGTTCGAACTCGCAACCCAAGAGATGCAAATCCAATGCCCTACCAACCAGACTATCCCGGCCAGTCCTCATTCACTCCAAGTTTGAAATCAAGACAACTGTGGTAACTTCTTTTGACTCACTTTACAATCTAATGCTCTTTCGTGGCGATATTTTATAGAAAATGTAATATTCACCCAGCTTTTTCTGTTAGCTGGCTGAAAAATTAGCAAAGATACTGCGTTATCCCAAATTAATATTGTAAGAGCAGGTCCATCAATGACCCAAGCTCAGTGTGCAGTTCAACAGCAGTTCTCCATAAGGGGGTATATAAATTAAAGCTTTATCCAATTAAGATAGAGAATGATTTTTCTTGCCTAAATAAATTCCTCAATTAAATATTCATTTCTTGTTTTCTGTTTGATGGCGGAAAATAAGCTGAAATTATTATTATCAAGTCCTTTATTTTGTTTTAGGAGGTAGCTGCAACTATGTTTTTACTACATGTTTCACATTAACTGACACATTTTTAATTCTTGTAACGGTAATTGGTTTGGCTTTTGAATGCGCAATTATTCTCCTGTTTCCCATTACTTTTTCTTCCATACCATAGAGTTCCTGCATCAAATGCATGTTCGGAACTATATTCTCAAATTAGTTTGGTAATTGTTTAGAAGCAAGCTTTTATGCTGAATTACTCTCCAATTTGCTGCAAAGTGAGTTTAGTCCCCTCAATAAATAATGAATTATTACTCTCTTTCTCATATAAGCACTGGACAGAAAATGGACGTTGCGCTATGATCAACTTTAATGTCAATTCCAGTTCTTGATTTGCACTTCTTGCAATTTTTACGCCTTAAATTTTGCGCTGTACATTTTGTATGGACATGTGTCCCTGAACATTAATAGCAACTTTCCTCTGTCTCAGAACAATTAGCCTTTAAATACACAAATCTAAGACATTTAAAACAATGCAATGATTTCATATAATTTTTAATATAGAAGGAAATTCTTAAGTAGTAAGACCCAAACTTATAACTCACAAACTCCTTTTAATTATTTTTTTCGAAATAATACTTTCATATATCTTTCTGGAAAGTCACTGCATTGCCTTATCTGATTAAAGAAACTTGTTTCTTCATCTCATGAGATTTCACTTTTGTGGAAGGTGAAGTTGGCTCGGAATAGAATTCGGGACCTTTGGGTTCGAAAGCCAGTAACATTCCACTGGCAAAAGCATGCTCATGTGATTGTGGAAGGTGAGCTGTTCTCTCGAAATAGAACCCGGGACCTTTGTATCTGAAAGCCAGTTATATAACCACAGGGTAAAAGCATGCTCATGTCCCGTGGTATGTTACTGGCTTTCGGACCCAAATGTCCCGAGTTCTATTCCGAGCCAACTTCACCTTCCACAATGGTGACCTCGAACAATGAGGAGGGTGAGTCTGTGGTGATATCTTAACAAGACAGATAACATCTACTGAGAACATTTCACCTTCTACAATGGTGACCCCGGACAATGAACCTTCAACCTTCATGCAAACTGATGTGGCGCCATCTACCCGCAACCAAAATCGTCAGACTCACTTGACGCAACAATTCACGCACGCTCGCCATAACGCTTGGCGTGACTAAAAAGTTCTCCGCTCGCCAAACAAAGATGGGTACGGCGCATTAGACACAACAGCTACTCACAGCAACCTCTCACTCAACAAACCAATTCATCATCACTCAACAGCAACGTATATCTTTCATCAACTCACTAGAAGGTGAGTCTATGGTGATATCGTAATAAGACAGATAACATTTACGTGACATGAGCATGCTTTTGCCCACTGGTATGTTACTGGCTTTCAAACCCAAAGGTTCCAGATTCTATTCTGAACCAACACCACTTTCTACACTTTCCTCTATATTAAATATCATAATCTACGGAACTTTCAATTTCGGCTTATTGGTTCAAAATTTATTTTGTAAATCTGGATGTTTATTTATTTCATCTTATAATTTATGTGCCATTTCTTCAGTTTCAACAAGCACTAATACATCGTTTCTGGTTGTAGGCCCAGGACCTATTATTCTAAATACCCATTTTCTGTGGATATATTTTCTTGCAAAGTTCTCATTTTCAGAGTCAAATCAATTTCTTGTAGTTCTTACCACTAAATTGAATAGATTCGCTTATGGCCGCAGTAGCAACGATGATTTTTTTTAAATGTATTTCTTTTGTTAGATGTTCTCTTTTGGATCAATTTTTATTTTTCATCAATTGGCATAAGATCAGTTTTTTGCATCGATAAAAATTTGGGGCTGGTATTTGCTGTACCTTAATTACTTCACTTAAGGCTTCATTATGCTTTTCTTTCATTCTTAATTTACTTACATATGTTATTGTAATATTTTTCTCTTGTATAGAAGATTTCTCCACTGAGAGTTTAGTCAGTATGTTTAAGACTAAGATATTGACGTTTCTGCAAAAGTTTTCATAGGCAAATTTTTAGTCAAAATGCTCAAGAGTAGAAAAAAATCACACATCCGATGACATCTGCTTAAATGCTCCAAAATCCTATCTGCTCAACGGACTGCCAGCTGAGGGGAAAAAAAAAAAAAAAAAAAAAAAACTACTCAAAACAAGGCTAAGAACTGACTATATTATCGGAATAAGCAGTTCTTCAGTAATTTCGCTTTCTTCTCTGTGTGAAAATAAAAGACAATTTTAATATATTAAATAAATATTTCATCACCCCTATGAGTCCTGACCGCCTCGTTTGACAGGGGCTTGATGCAATCGCTTGGGGCGGCTAAATGAGTTTATATGAGCGCTCGTCGAGAAATACCTTTCACCCTTTAAACTCATTTACTCGCCCCAAAGCGCCTAGGTCAGGTTCCTGTCGAACGAGGCGATATCAGGCGCTCAGGGTTCATAGTTTTAAATTACATATTGCCCAATTTCTAGTCCAATACCTTTGGCCATCTTTCAGGCAGTATCATTACATGAACATAAAAGTTTTGTTTTTTGCTGTGAAAAACCTGATCCAAGTAATTTTTAGACTTCCTCATTTGAAGTAAAAGTTTTACCGACTAAAAATTTTTGTAGAAACTGGAACAAATAAAAATCAGAAGGTACTAGACCTGACGAACATGGAGGAAGAGGCAGTATATCCTAGTCAAACAATAAAGGCTTTTGGCGTAGTCACTGAATTGTATGTGGTCTTCGCAATATCTTGGTGGAACACTACATTTTTTCTGTTGAACAATTCTGGTCTTCTCTGTTTAAGTGAATCATTCGATTTCTCCAACTGATGACAGGACACTTCAGAATTAATCGTTGTGTTGTCTGATAAAAACAAAAAAAGGATTCGTTTGAAATCTCACCAAACAGATAGCGTTACTTAAAAAAATGAATAATGGCTTTTGAAATATTTTGTGATGGTTCATCTTTTTTACTCCATTATTTTCTGCGTTTGACATCGTTATAGACAGCTCATTTCTCATTCCCAGAGATGATGCGCTTTAAAAATAGACAATTACCTTAAAGTTTTTAAAACAAATCACAGACGTCAATGCGAGGACACAAATTTATTTTCGTGAGAACATGAGAAACGTATGTCAAGCTTTGAGGTTAAACCTAGGTCTTTCGAGTGTTATGAATAGTTCAATTCGATAAATTTAACCTCTCAGCGATCTCTCGAGTTGTCACTCGCCCGTTTACATTAATAAATGCCTTTATTGTGTTTTTTCAGCTTCAAATGGCCTTCTAGAGCTTGGTGCTTCTTCATCAAAATTGCCCGATCGAAATTTTGCAAACCAATTTTGGCATTGGCGTATTGACAATATATCTTCTTCATATGTGTCAGCAATTTTTTTTTTTAGTGCTTGAACACCATTTTTATCTTTTAATAGTAAAATATGCTTTTCGCTTTCCAAATTTGAAATAGAATGAATTAAAAAGTATTGCGTAGAATAAATTAGATTTTTTCACAATTAAGTCTTGTTATATCAGCTCTCAAAACATGTAGAGATTATGAGGTTTAGGTGCGAAATTGGTTGTGAAAAAATAAATTTAAATTCTCTGTCGGTAAAAAAATAAATCACTTTTAGAACAATTCAATACGTCTTGCTAATAATGAAGGTGGCCACTAGCTATCATCTCTATGGTGTTGGAGTTTGCCAGACGGATTGGAAAAGATGCAAAATGATCATATCTGATTTTCGAGAGGTATTAATTTATCTTCTAGTTGAATAGTTCCTTGCAAGAGAAAGATATATAAAATATTATCAAAATTAGTAGAGGACATTTATTTTTATGTAGCCTATTGTCCAGGTTATAAACACTTCAAAAGAAATAATTACCGACGTCATTGATAAAGAGAGCCTCAGATCAAAAATTTTCCTTGATTAGGGAAGTAGTAATTTAGAATTTAATCCAGACTCACACAAAATATAGACATAGGATAGGACGGTCAAATTATAAATATTTGAATAACGATAACATGTGTTATTTGTAATATCAACGAATTTTCAACAATTTTTACAGCATTTATCAAAACAGTTATACATATAAGAGTATCAGAACACATACGATATATTTAAAAGTGAAAAAAGCATTTAATTTAAATATTTAAGATTGCACAGTTTTGCCTCTATATCCAGATGTACATTTCACATTGCAAACATACGGGGGCAAAACTTCTGAAACCTTTTCGTATACTCTCTTAACAAAGACATTATCCCTACCCTTCCAACCACGTATAAAATTACGGATTTCAGCTAATCCCTGAGTGGGGCGAATTGTCAGTTTTATTTTCAGATAACCTATGCCATATTTGAAATTTTAAATTAACGGAAGTGGTCTCTCTAAAGTTTCTCATTCTACAACTTTTAATAAAGATATTATTTGCTTTTCCTCTTATAAAGCTGATGACCTAGGTCAAGGCTGTGAAAACAATGAATGCACAGATTTTCATTTCTACAGGCCCACACATGGTATTATATATATATATATATATATATATATATATATATATATACATATGCATAGTACTTTTATATTAATCACATTCTATTAGTGAACAGTACTTATGAAAGAGCCTACTAGCGATTTCTGTTTTGTTGACAGATTAATACTTCACATGCGGCTGATACACAAGCCATAAAAAACTGACTATGTATTTTAGATAACTTTTTTCTTTTCGATCGACTGAAACTAAAATTTGACACATAACTGTAATTGTAACCACAAAATCATTTACCAAATTTCACTCATTTCAGTCACCCCTTTGAGCATTAAAAAAAAAAAATGCAGTGAATAGTTATATTTATGGTGAAAGCATAATAACCAATGATCAAGACAGTAACAGATTTAGTTCAAAATTTCATAAGGACCTATTATTTAGATGGGTAAACACTGAATTAAATTTCAATGATCCAAGTTATTTTTTAATCAAATGTTTGCTTCAGATTCAAGCAAAAGTACAAAGAGATAGAGAGTCAACTCTTTTACGGATTCATTTACAAATTTGAAATGATTCAACATTTTAAATGGCAAATCTGTGAACCAAATTTTATATATCTAGTTCTTATTGTGCTCATTTGCACTCTGGCAGCAAAACTTCTAAAAAATGATTCTGTTCAGAATTTGATGGAAACTTGCAAATTTGGCATAAAGACCACAAAATAAATTTCATCCATCTACCATAGAGTGTTAACAGATACAATTCTAAAAACATATTTTGAGGACAAATGCAACTCAAAAAATGTTTTATATTCCGGGATGACTGAAACATTGATATTCATTAAAATCTTGAATTGAAATTCGTTGATGATTACTATACTTTCTCTTAGTATACTTTGCATATGATAGTAATCAGATCATAGTGACTAGACACTTATTATATTAATGCAACTAAATTCGGATTTTTAAATATATTTTGTCAAGTTTTAATACTGCATGCCGAAAATCTAATTTTCTTGATCTGCTACTATGCATTCTGAAGATCCCGAGGCATTGTAATAAATTCTGAACCATTTTAAATAATTCTTACATTTTTTAATTATTAAGAATTATTTTTTCATAATTCTTAATAATTCAAAATGCACTGAAACTTCTTTAACAAGCATATGGTGAAATTAACAGTGCATGTAATTTTGAACATTCTTTAATATGATGTATTCAAGACTCAATCTGCAATTTATTTTATATATATGTAAGAAAAAGATATGTATACACATTTTAAATTCTTATACATAATTCTTATTTTTAAATATTAGGATTGAGAGTTTTAAAACTCTGAATTCTGATTGAAATTTCAGATTTAGGATAAATGTTTACTCTTAGTCTCACCATTGACAAATGCAAGTGAAACTCCTTTGGAGTACAGTTCTAGATCTCAGCAATATATATTTAGCCAAGGGAGAAATATGAAATTTCAAAGTTGCAAATAGCTTTATTTGATTAAATTTAAATGGATATTAAAAAACGTATAAGGTTTTTTGTTCTAAATTCTTAATAACTCTTTGATATAATAATGCATGTAAATGTCTTAAATATTAACTTCTACTTATAATGAAATTTCAGTAATTGCAAAATTCAACTACGTTTAAGTAAATGAATTTCATGGAGCACGATGTAATATGCATTGAACAACCTATCAATGCACATGAAGATAACAATTTTAAAAAAATATATTTTTTCATTGTCTTCATTTATTTACTGTGGGATTTTTAATGCTGTTTTTGCAGTCTTTAATTACATCCACCCAGCATATTCAAATCTTCTTTAATATTTAATTAAATATTCAATACTTGGAATTTTAGTTTTGAGCCCTGTTGACAGAAAGTAATGAATAACAGGTGAACTACTAAACTAAAATGCAAAAATTAATCTACAGTTTATCAAGGCAGTGGTAAAGTCTGTTGGTATGTTAATGTATATATATGTGACTTTGAAGCCAGCTTAAGAAATTCATATGTCAATAAAAACTGAAAAATTTATCAAGTGTAACAAAATATTATTCACTCAACCAAAGCTCAATTTTTCAAATTGAACTGTAAAAATTTGAAAGAGCTGAAATATTTAAAAAAATAAAGTAAAAAGTAAAAGAAATTACAACAAAAAATATTTAATGATAAATTACTGACTTCATATATATTAAAAGGTACTAAAAAATAAGAACAAAAGTGATAATGTCAGAAGAGTGAAGGGACTTCAAATTCGCTGATACCAATTCATCTGCTGTGCAATTTTCTTTTAAACATTCATTAATTCAAAAAATATTTCTTCTAGAATTTACTTTCATCATTGTTAATGAAGATATAACTCATTACAGAATTAATAAGCATATTTCTTAGCCATTCTTTCAATAAAGTTTTCTAACTTTGATTGAACCTATAATTTAGATTTTATCTCCGAAGTAAACAATACCATAAAAATTTTAATCTATTATTTTTTATAATTGGTTCTCTTTCTTGTAATATAATTGGATGTATAGGAAGAGATTATTATTTTTATAACTTGAAAATTGTTTTCTTATCGTATCACATTAAAATTCTTTTTAAATTGAAGCAGAGAAATTTTTATTAACTTTTTGGCCTATTCTGTAAAGTATTAAACATAATCTGTAGTATACTCAAAATTTCAATGTAGACCGAATCTACTATCTATTTGTATAAGTATTAAATGTTTGGTGAGATAATAGAAAAGTAGAAAGATTTGTAGTGCAATAAATAAAATAATGTAAAGCTTCAAAAAGAAAATGAGGTACATGTCAATAAAAATTTGAAATTTATAAACATTTTATTGAGAATGCAATTGAGAACAAGTTATAAAAAAATTATAATTGAAATTTTTAGCCTTAATGAAATCAATCTCAGCAAGCGAACTGAATATGATAAATATAAATGCATTTTTATGCTTTTTTTGTCATATTTTTAAGAGGAAAGGAATATCTACATCATTTTTGTCTGTTAATTTGTAATGAAGCAGATTTTCTTTAAGATATCTAATCATAATAATAATTATCCTGAAATGACACAAAAATTACTGCATATCATTTTTGATTATTACTATCAAACCAAAGTTCAGAAGTAATAATAAATGTCTAAAATTGATAATATTAGATTTTATTTAAAAACAATAATTCTATTTCATTTGAATCTTTAAATAATTCAAAGCAGTATGGTGATTATGAGTGTATTTTGAACAGAAGCATTTACTTTATTTATAAGCCTGAAGCTTTTAAGTAAAACTACTTTTTAAAGATGATTTTTTAAAAAATTAACATTATTTTCAGAATTTTCCAAAATTCTTCTACGTGCTAAATGTTTATAAGAGTCTAATTACTGAAGCCTTCAAATGAGAAAGTTTTCAAATTAATTTTAATATAAAAAGTCAATATTTTAAGGGCATTCTATCATTTTGACTTCAAAAGATTAATTCCATCAAAATAATAATGTAAAATAAATATGTAAATAAACAATTCCCATTGTTTATAACATCTTTGAAATTCACCTCTTATCTGCAACAATACATAAATGGTAGATATGCAAAACAAATAGAATTTTATTTCCAAGTTTAAAACTCTGCTTTGAAGTTACATAAGAAATATTATATTTGAATATTTGCATTAATTTGTATTTTACAATTACATTAAAATAAAAAATGTAATGAAATGAAAACAATTATAAAACTGTTCATTAATTAAAATACTTTATTCATAAATAAAATAAACAAAAATGAAGATATACCTGCTGTTTCTCTGTTGTTTGCAGAATACTGTAAAGAAACATGTAAAATTATTACATTTTATTCTAAGTAGACAAAAGATCTATTTGAATAACATTACAAAATTATTCAACCAAACATTAATGTATTATAATTTTATTAATCCAGTTTTTTTAATTACCTGCATCTTATTAATTTCATTTTTGTTATGACAGCTAAAATCAAAAGTATTATGTAATAGCTTAAATCAAAGGATAAAGTATAATAAAAATAAAATAGGATTTAATAAAATGAGAGAAAGATGAAAAAAAAGAAAACTTCTGAAAAATTTTGGATATTAAATGAAAAAACACTTTTCAGTATTTAGATTTTATGAAAGCCATTATATTTCAACAGAAATCAACAATTTTAAAAAAAAAAATACAATAAATGAAGCTGTATAAAAAATGAGGCAGTTAAGAAGTAATAGAGTTTTCTTTCTAGCAAAGAAGAAATAAATCATTGTATTTGTAATCAAAAATTATTTAAAAAATTATAATGTTATTTGTAGTAGTTGTTATAAATAAATCATGAAAATATTATTTAATACAATATTCTTACTTAAACTGCATGAACTCAGTATTCATGGAGTCATCATTTTAGGAGAGAAAAAAATTTATGTGGGGGGGGGGGGGAGAGAGAGAGAGAGAGAGAGAGAGAGAAGAGAGAAGAGAGAGAGAGAGAGAGAGAGAGAAATTTTTTAAAAAATACTTCCATATATAAACTTAATTTATTATAAGAATTCATATTATATTATATTATATATATATATGTAATATTATCTGAATAATGATAGGGAATTAAAATTAATCAGCAAGATTGTTAAATTAAAATAATAACTGTATATTGTGTTTAAAAACACAAAAATAAAAATAAAACATGTGAACATCAAGGTGAAATTAAAAAGTTGATTATCAAATTCCATCTTCAAAAACATGAATCACTTCAAATGAAATTATATAAAAACAAAGGACCCTACATAATAATATCAGGAAAAATGGTTTACAATTAAAAAACAAATTGCAGAAAATATTTAAAATTTTGCAAAAAAGTCATAAATGGAATTGTTTTTTTAAATAAGGAAAATGAAATTTATAATTTTGTTCCAAGTAATTAAAAAAAAAAAAAAATAAAAAGAAGTAGCAAAATTTTTAGAAGCTGATTACCTTTTCCGAGTTACTGTTAGTTACTAAATACATAGTTTATTATTGAATTAGGAAATATTTGAAGAATGAAATCATAAAAAGAAATGCATTAACTGAAAAAAAAATGATAAATGTAACACAGAAGTGTTTCTTTTATCAAAATCCTAAAGCAGCAAAAGACTATTTTAATATCTTATCACTACACAAAATTAAACATTACAGTTTTATTTTTTTTTCTCACCAGTTTGTAACTCTAGAAATAAAATGTGACCATCACTGAAATTTCATCTGCATAAGGAACTGATCACGAATTCTCAGATTTTTTCTGCTTGCAACCTTAATTTTTGATTCTAGTCCTAAATTTGGAAAATAAAGATAATAATTATTTTTTTTTTAAATAATGATGAATGAGAATAAATTTAACAAGAAATTTTTAGTCTCAAAAATGCCTACAAATGTAGAATTAATTTCAAAAAGATTTTGCAACTCTATGCATTTCAATAAACCCACAGTTCTTGAAGATGAAATTACTATACTAAAAAAATGTTAAAAATATGTATAAAGATTAAGATGAAGAGATAACAATAGTATGAGTTGGGCTTACTTCAAAAAAATTTAGATAGAAGGTTTTAAATTTCACTTTTAAATGATTATTTCAGTTTGAATTGGTAAAAGTAAGACATCTCAGATTTGAGATGGTGGAATATCTATCTTATATGCAAGCTATCTCAGAATTGTTAAAACATTTCTATAAAGCTTCCTGTTTATTAACATAGATAATCTTAAATTGTACAGAATGAGGAGAATAAGACACACACTCATACAAAAAAAGCATAAATAATTGCATAATTCCTTAAATAACAAATTAATAAGGTTGGAAAAAAACAGAAATTTACACTAATATAAAAAATTACACTAAAATAAAAGCAACATTATCATTACTATATGGAAAAAGGAATGCAATAATATCCCCATGAAACCAATTTGTTTCTTTCTCTCTTTTTTTTTTAGCAGGAGAGCATATTTCACAGATGTATAAAAGAATTAAAAACTTTTTTTAAAGAAGTCATACAGAAATTCTCCTGATTTTAGGCTTGCAATTTCAAAGCTCATCAACACTGATTTTCAAAATAATATCAAATAAAATTTAAATTATATGTATCGAAATATTTTTATTTATCATGCAAGAGAATTTGATCTGAACCTACATATGATTGCAAATTTAATTTTCAATAATAGCAAGATTTATAAGAATAAAAGCAATCATTGAATGCAAGCATTTTTTGTAAGCATTAATAATCTCATAAAAGATACATGTCTGAAAATAAAAGAAATATTTTAATGTAAATGCAAAATGCACACATTATAATAAATTTCTTTGTTAGAGTATTGTTTCAAAGCACATGCTTGAAAAAATACCTATAGAGTTATGATAAATATCTTTTCAATTACTAAATTTATAAATTTAGTTTACTAATCCATAACCAAACTACTAAAAATTTGTAGGAATTTACAAAATGAAGCCTGATTTGATGATATAGAAAATTACAATCAGCTATTTAAAATAACTTATAGATTAAAGAATTGATTTTCTTTTTATCATACTCAATAGATGGGTAATGAATAATTGGAGATATTAACATATAATAACATATGGGATATTATTATTTCATTCAAAAAACAACTTAATTTACATTTTGGTATTAAGAATTTTAATGATTTGGTGTGCAAAACCACAATAAATAAATAACTTCATTCATGAAAAGAGAATTTTTTCGTATACAAGTAAGCTTAAATAAACTCAAAATTTATAAAATTTCAGCCCTAATGAAATAAAATACTCAAAAACATATTAAATATCAAACAGGAAACACATAAAATATTTACTAAAATTTTTTAAATTACATAAATTAATCCTATACAAATTAAAGTATTTTAAATACAAGTTTATATTAAAGAAAAACTTTAAAATGAAATAAAATTTCAGTTCTTACAGACAATGCCCATTAAAAAAAAAGGGTAAAAGAAAAGAATTTATCAGATAATTTTTTCATAGAAAACACTTCATTCAACTTTATTCATTTTATTGTTGTACACAACAGAAGTGCATAATAATAATAACAAATAATGCAAATAATAACAGATTTCAAATAAGAATTCAAATATTCCTCTTTTATGTTTGAAAATGAATAGGTTATAGTCTCTTAGAGGTTTGTTAAGTCTTTCAGTTTCTTCTAGCAAATTAAATTTCTCCTTTAATTCCACAAGATGGAAATGATATGAATCAACATCCAGTAAAAATGTCATCAATATGCACCTGAATATATTTCTGGAAACTTGTTAAGTATTTCTAAATATTGACAACAACTTACATCATGTTTTTAATATTAAAAGTGGATATTCAGTTGAGTACAATGGTTAGGAAGCACTTTTAATAAGAGTAAAAGTAGACTCAAATGTTTTTATGCCCTCTCAGTGCATGCTTTCATTATCGCATCTAGTGAGGTAATGGAAAATTATTTCAGCTCAAAGCTGAAAACTATTTAAAAGTTATGTTGTAATTTATCAAAAATAGTATCATCAAATTATTTCAAAATTTTATTATAAATGCATTATCCATTTGAATGTCTGTATTTAAAGCAAATCTATTTCTAATTAGATTGAGAGAGGAATGACTTACTATTGCTTATTCTCTTAATAAAATAAAGTATTTATGCTCCACTAAAAGCTTTATATTTACAAAATAAATAAATAAATAATGATGATCTATATTCTTACATATTAGGCAGTTGATCATGGCAGATTGAAATTAAACAGTTTTAAGAAAAATGTGTTTTTTAGATATTTCCAATTATTTTCTATACATGAATTATTATTTTTAAATATCAATTATGGCAGGTCAAAAGTTATCATGTGAATAATATCAAAAAAATTTAATGAATAAATTATACATACTGCTGTTCATTTACAGTTTGATAATAATGTTTTTTTTTAGTTATAAGGAATAATAAAATCAGAAATTTATGTGAATAGTGGTAAATAATTCCTCTTTTTTTTATATGAATGATATTTACAGAGTGAAAATTATTCATCATTATTATTAGAAAAGAGAGAAAACTATTCAACTTACATATGTAATTTTTTAAATTTCAAAATCATAAGAAAATAGTTATCTACTCAAACTATTCTATAAGTAAAAGTGAGAGCAATATAAAATATGAACAGTTCCTTCAACTGAAAATCTCTCTCTCTTTTTCTTCATCTTTTACCTGATTATACTATAAATAAATATAATAGAGCTCCAATGTTCAAAAAATTTAATTCTTAACACTATAACATTTTCTTTAATTCAGAATTCCAAGATATTTCAGTAATTTCCTAATTAATATTTTGACAATTCATAATTTAGCTTCATATTTTAAACTACAATTTTTTTGAAAATTTAACTCAAACAACAGTGTTTCCAAGCACTGTTTAGTTATACCAACACAATGAATGAATCACAAATCGATTGTTCATCCTATACTGTATTGAAGAATTTCTGTAAATCTGCATGAGTGAAGTAGATTCTAATCACAATTATTTGATTAAAAAAAACCATTTATTACAGCTATTGTAAAAAAAAAAAAATTAGATAAAAAACAAATGTAAATTTCAATTGTTTGGCACTACAATAAAAATTTCATTAAAATATGTATTTCATCCTATCACAGCAGCTACTAAAAATGAATATTTGTATTTTGCTGAGCAAAAAGCCACACCATTCGACCTACATTCTCAAATTTAACACATATATCAGAAGGTAAGAATGTGCACCTTACAATAATTTCTTCTCTCGTACTTTTTCTTTGAAATTTTAACATTAAACTAAAAATTAAACTGAAATTCAGCATTTTGTTGCAATATTTCCCTAAAATATTATTGCACAAAAAATGAATTGTTTCACAGTTTTAATAAATGCTTTTCTAAGGCATAGTCATCAACAAAAATAATAGGACACCTCTGCAACTTTGCCACTTATTATTGCTTATTCACAAATTCGTATTGATAAAAATGACTCAAGAGGACAAGTTCATTTAGATATATTGATTAGCTGTGCTAATTAATTATCATCCTAAAAAATTTTCATTACACCTGCCAATTCTGTTTTTCTTTTTGTTTAATCGATTGCACTCAATGAAAATGGCAACCAAACTTTTTTGTCAGATTCTGAAAAAAAAAGGGGAGGGGGGAGGTGCATTTCATATTAAATGAATCAAAAACTTTTAATGATATCTTAATATATTTTGCTATTTGAAATTCAAAAAATAAAATTTTACTTAAATTTATAAATTTTAAAATTTTTTTAAAAATTTACAAATTTTTAGCATGATTATGATAAAAAAACCCAGAAGTGAATAGTTATATAGTAAACTTTTTACTTAGCACAAAGATAGGATATTAAAATATCAGAATGCTAAAAATCTCTTGCATGTCTGTAATTGTTTTTGTTTATATTTTCATTACTTTGCAGTAATAAAAACATGTAATTAAAACATTAATTGATTGTACTGAAAATTCAACAAATAACAGCAGTTTTAGTACCAAACTACATAATTTTTTTATATATATATTTAGCCTGATGCAACTTTGAACTAACTATCTTAGCTTATCAAACACTCAGGAAATGACAAGCTAAGAGAAATGTTTTGTATACTAAACACATCAGAAAAGAAATAAAGAAAAAAAATGAATTTTTAATTACTAAAGAAAAAGTAAAACAAACTGTTGATTAGGATGATGAATTATTTAATATTAGTATTTAGTTACATTTGCAGGCACTTATGTTAACCATGATACCAACTGAATTTTCTTCCATGAAATGCTGCTTATTTCTGCAATTAAAATCCTAAAATTACTTTTATTCTATTGATCATATTAAAATATTATTGATATTTGATTGGTAATTATAAAAAAAAAGTATTTCTGAGATTAATGGATTACTATCTGATTAATTATAATTTTAATGAAGATATTTTATTTCTTCATTTATATAAAGATTGATTATTTCAGCTGCTTAAAATAGCATTTAGCAAATTAGTTTTTTAAATCATTGAAATAAAAGTTTACTTTAAAATAATGAAACCAATGCATTTCATTCACTACAAATATTTCTGTATGGTAATGAAATTTTTAAGGCCAGCTCAATCATGAGATGGATTTGAAAATACTTTGAAAGGTAATGAAATGTTTAAATTTTCAATAAAATATCATATATTAATTGCAATATGAAAATGAATTTTCATTTAAAGATCAGTTTGAGTCATGTTCAGATAATTTTGGGGAATTTCAATGGAATAAAATTAAAACACATGGAATAAAATTAAAATACATGCTTTTACTTTCAGCAGTATGAGATTTACTTAATATGCAACATTTTGCAGGACGAATCTTCTTCAAAAGGAGTTTTAAGCAAACAAAATTAATTCTAATCCTGGAAGTATAGTGAATGAAATTTGATGTAAAGATATAAAATGGCAAATCAATATTGAATTATAGCAAAATGTCAATTTTTAAAACGGGAAAGTTCTTAAATACTAATTAATTAACTGTAATGATTTCCTCGGTAATTCAATATGTATATCTAAACAAATTTGTTCTGTTGAGCCATTTCCATCAACACCAATTCTGAGATGTAACAAATAATAAAGTTACAGAAACATCCCATTATACTTATAGATGGAAATACCAACTTTAATGGCATTTTTTATTTTATTATCAAGAACATTTTTCTTGAAATCTGAAACCTTTTTAAAAACATGCTATAACTTAATTTTGAATCATATATTATATTGTTTCATCCAATGTTTAAAAACATGATTTTATTACATTGTTGGTAGTTAAAGAAAAATATTCTGTTTATCACCTAAGAGTCTTTAAAATGAGAAAAATTTTGCAAAATTTAAAAGATAGCTCAATTGCATATTTGCTCTTTTAATAGCATTACAATATCACGAGACTGCCTTCAATTAGAAAGGTACATGTACACAATGAACAGAATATAAAACAATCTTAAATAACAAGGATTTAATGCCTGATAATTTTGATGGAATTCTGGCCTTGAAATTATATTTGTATATTTTTAACTTTGCTTTATTTCTCTCTTGAAAGACATGATTTTTTATATAAACAGAAGTGATGAGCACAACACAGAACAATACAACACAAAATGAAGAAAAGCTCAAAAGAGAGAGGAAATATTTTCCCCAGTACTTATATGCCGTGAGATTCCAATAGAGATTTCCCACGAGTCGGCCACAGACAAGGGAATTATACTGATGTTTTTAAAGAATGTGCTAGAGTCGCCATTTTTAATCCCTTCACTTGAAGGGTGTGAAAGTACAACTTTTAGTTATACTTCTGTTGAATTAATTAACTAGAAAAAGTAGATTAGAAATAAGAGAATGTATGAGATTGCCTTTTTTTATCCCTTCACTTGGAGCATATGAAAATGCAATTTTTAGCATTTTCACAGCACTTCTGTAAATTAATTAACTAGAAAAAGTGAAATGGGATTATGGATGAGAGATTATTTTAGAATGAACTTAATACAGGCGGAAACTTTGGAAATTAATTTGGATTAAATTAAATTCTAAAATATCCTTACACACACACACATTTTATAAAATAATAATTACTTGGAATTTGAGACATGATTCAATACTTGCAATATTTATAGACATGCTTCAATACTTGCAACAAGGAAAGCATTTAACTGAATGATTACTTTTTACACATATACTCTAGTAAAAATAATTTTTTAGATTTTTTTTTTATTTCAATCTCTGCAATTTTATTATTTCAAATTACTCATTCTTATTTAATACTAGTGAACTAACTAGTCATCAACTTTGATGACTAGTTAGTTCACTAGGGAGGCCAGTAGTATTTTATTTCAGTTCAATATTTTAGATATAATTGTATGTTTATGATTTCCTCAAATTATTAGCTTTAAAGCTGTGTTATTTTAATTGTCTTTCATATGTTCTGTGAATTCTATACATAGATTTTTTCAAAGGAAGCCAGTTGTCTGACATCACAGCAATATTTAAAAAGTAAATGAGAAGTTAATTTATCAACTAAATTTTGCAGTATTCTAACATTACTTTTTAAAATTCATCATTGTAAATTATACAGATATTAAACCGATCCCAAAGCTTCCAAAAAAGTTTGAAAATAGATAAAATATTTGATGAAACAATGAAATTGCCTTGAATTTTAAAGCAACAATGTAATAAATATTAATAAGATTTTGAAAAATGAATCAAACAAAAGAAAAGAAATTTTTTAAAATATTAATGAAACTCAGAATTTTTAAAAATCATGTCAGAACATGAAACTTTTTTTTTTTGAGGTTTTTGGAGCCTCAAAATGAAGGCAATGAATTGTTGAATCCTAAAAATGCGTAGGAAACAAATTATGCTTTTTTTATAAAAAAATTTTGGAGTCGGCTTTCACAGTATAACTTTTGAAATATCTGTTCTGTTAATGTAGTTTTATTTTGGAGTTGGCTTTCACTGCAATGCTTTTGAATTATTATCTGCTGTTGTAGTATTTCCCTTGGAAATCACAGCCTAAGTTATGTCCTAGCGTGTGCAAAGCTTTTTTTAAAAATACCACAAACAAATTAAAATATTATTTGTTTGATCGACAAAGATTGTTGATTCAGGTATAATTTCAATTAATTAAAATAAGGGTATTAAAAATAATGCAGAATGTCACATTTGGTGATTATCATCAATAAAAGCTACAACTTGATTTTCAAATTATATATAATCTGAATTCTTGCAAATTCTTAATAAATTTAAGTCACTAACCAGTTTGAAAAAATCCTGAGAGTATCGGATTACTCACAAGTAAATATTTAGAAAAACAGTCCCACCCACCCTTCTCAAAAACAGTCAAGCTCCAAAACTTTGTTTGCAAACTAGAAAAATTGAAAATGAAAGTTTTTATATAAATATATATAGACAGAGAGAGAGAAGTTTAATGATTGTTTCAAATCAGTTTAAACTAGTTAATGACTTAAATTAATTAAAAATAATAATGTACTTGCATGATAACTTGACATTTGCAAAAGTAAATTTCATTTTTTTAATTATATTATTGATCTCATTAAAATGACATAATTTTTTTTTTTTGAAACAGTGTGGAATTTATTATTTGCAATAATGTTATAGGAAAATAGTTTCAATAGAACATCAAAAAATCGTTTAAATTTTAATTAATTAAAATTTTAAACAGACCATTTCAAGATGCACAATCTCACATACATAAAGAAAGAGTAAACATGATTTAAAGTTGCAATAAAAAAATTTAAGATTAGATTTGATAAGAAATCAGTACAAAATAATTAAAATTTTCCATACATCAATATTTAATCTAGACTAATGGTAATTTGGCATGCAATATTAGTTTTAAGACAAGCTACATTTAAATTAAAATGGAAACAGAACCTTATAAGACCATTTCTGAGAAGCAGAGATGATTTACTTACATTTCACTGGTAGAATGCCATGCTTCACAGCTCATTTTGTGAGAGAAAATATATTCTTTAATGACAAAGATACCAATAAGGAGATCACTAGTACAACCAAAATACCATTTAAGTTACATCCTGTAATAGATTAATATTAAAAACACACAATATAACTATTAATGTTTTAAGTTGATAGAAAACCATATTAATTAGAAATATACATTATTTAATTTAATATTTCACATGAGTTTTATAATCAGTAGAGATTAATAATTAAATTACAGTTTTTAAATCATTGCATGTCACAAAATTGATTCTAAAAGATAGTAAGGTATAGATATAAGTCTTAGTAATTTGAAAAACCATTTAACCTAGACAAATATTCAGAATAACAAGTGGAAAACAAATACAATTATGTAAAATAAACACCACTTTCAATAATGTCATAGTATATTAGTGAAAGAAAAAAAGGAGGGGGAGTACAATACACTGCTCTTAATTTCCATTTTAAAATTGTGACAAATTATACTACATAGTTGCAATATTTTATTTGTAAAAGCAAAAAGTTTAAAAGTTTTATAATCTGTATAATTTACAGGTTTACTTTTTCTTTCCACTCCAAAACCAGTTCTACAAAGAATTTATTTGATGTCAATATTTTGTACCAAAATAATATGTTGATTACAAATATATAGAAACTTCTGTATTCTTCTACAACATATCAATGCATTTTCATTAAGTAGATCATTGTTGATTAATAGATCCAGTTAATATAAACTTTCTAACTGCAGTTGTATATAATTCTACATTTATATATTATTCTATCTAGTTCTATTCTTGATACAGAAATCTTATACAAAGAATTAATATAAATTCTTTGTTAAAATATTTAGAGTTTATGTAACACTTAATAATTTTCATATTTGGCACTTCATATGTTCTTAAACACTATCTCCTGATTTTTTTATAATTATGCATCAACTGCTTAATCTATCCACATGATATATAGAAAAATATTAGTTAACTTCTAAACACAAAGTATCTTTCTTAACATAAGAGATAATCTTTTAACATTTCAATTAAAAATGTTAATTTGCAAATAAAAATAAGTTTTTTTCCTTAAACATACACATTTTAAAGTATATTAAAAATTATATAAAAGTGTTTATTTGAAAAATAAAATGTTTTAAAAAATATGAAATCATTTCAAAATATACTTCAAAAAATAATTTACAAGAGAATAAAGCAAGAATTTGACCATTTCCTATAAAATCTTCAACAATTAATCAATGCATCATTTCCTTTACAGCTTTTATTCACTCTAAATTGAATTTGTTTGAAACTCCTACAAGTTGACAGTAGCATGAAACTGATGTACTTACTGAAACATATGTGCTTCCACAATGAGCAATTGTAAATCAGGTTTAGTTTTGATAACATCCGAGCATGATTTAATAGTATAGATTTATGACTAAAACTCATTGTATAGCTTCAAAACTGGATATTAATCTAACAAAACATTAGATAATAAAATTTAATAATAATAATAAAAAATAACTTACATATAGACTTAATAATAAACAGAAATATTTTTTAACAAAGCTTTAGCCATTTTGAAAGCTGTTTTATTTTTTAAAACCATTTCTTACAGTCATAATTTGGGCCTTTGAAGAACTTCTCCAGTGCAATTTTCCAGCAGCTTTAAAATATTTTACATAAATTTCAATTCAGCAGTAATCAGATTCTTCTTGACATAAATCTTCCAGTTATTATTCTTTGTCGCATTTTCCACCCCCCCCCCCCACTTTTCTAAGATATACCTGGAATTGATTATGACAAAATCTTATTTCATATTTTTGGTTTATTATATGCTCAATCACTTTGCTCCATAACTATCTTTAGGAATATGTATGACCAAAGCATTATAAAAATTACATGACTTTCAAACTATTAATTTGTCTTTCACAAAATAAGTTTTTCACTCTAAACTATATCCACTTGCATAATTTAAGATTATTATTCTTCCATCTTCAATCCGAATCATCTCAATGTCATATAGATTTTGGATCATATTTAAGGCTTACAAAGATAATTCCTATTAAGATTAGTTTTCCTTTTCTCATGTAATTTTATAGGTATAATCTTACTATCATATCTTACTACATCTAACAACTTTAATGAAAGTAATTTATTCAAAGAGCTAACCAGAAATTTATTTTTTAAAAGCTTCTATACCAGTAAAAATAATTATTTTGAGATTTGGTTTAATTTTACATTTTCTAACAGACTGTTCCAATTTCTAATAGAACTATCAAATTTCAAATATCATCAAAATTTTATAAGTTTTTACACATTTTGATGAAGTGAACAAGATGTTTTAGAACAATTTTTCACTTATAAGTCAAAATATACTGAGTGTTTAAGATGATCCCTTATCAAATAAAATATTTTGTCAGTGGAAATTCCATTCTCATTGTCACAAGCTAATTAAATCAGTCAAGTTATTATTCTCATCTTAGAAATAAATTTCTATTTCAACTTAAAAGAAGTAAAGGATAAAAATTAAAAGATTTGCACTCATTACAGTTTTTTATTTAAATTCCTTCGCTTTGAAAGAAAACATTCAATTTAATTTATCAACTGGACTAAATCATTTTCAGAGATTGAACAGCATATACCTTGTTTCAGACTTTAAAAAATAGCTTAACACATACAGATGTAATACAATTCTATGTAACTTTTTTCAAATTTCTCATTTATCACTTCCATCTATCAATGCTAGAAATGCATCATCAATTTTAATATAATTCATATACAATTTTTTTCTATAGAAAAATATAATAATAATTGATAAGTATTATAAAAATCAAATGGTTTTGATGATCAACACAGCTTTTTAATTTTTAAAAGAAACTATTTTAATACGTGGGGAAAACTTAATTTCAGACTAATAAATTTCACAGAACAAAAATGCAAACTAAATTTAAAAATTCACAATTTCTTACAAATAAAAAAAGATCAATAGAAGAAAACTTAAACATATAAAAATGTTTAATATACTTAACAAAATAGCAAATAAAAATGTAATAAATAAAAATATATATAAGTTTACAAAATTATATAAATATTAAAAGACACAGAGACTTGAGATGCACAACTTTATTTTACCTATTCAAGCATACAGATACAATACACATTTATTTACAGAAAAATAAAAATAACAATAGAAGAAAGTAATTCAGGTCAAAAAGTTAAACATTAATAATAATCTAACATGTATGCAATATTTCTAGACTTTTGCTATTAACAATAATATGGGACCTAGTTTTTGAATACAACTCTCCATTACAATATTATATATATATATATATTAGAGAGTATACATGATTTTGATACATATGAAATGAAAGCCTTTTTTTCAATTATTAAAAGTTAGGAGAAAAAATTTAAAAAAATAACTGAATATATAACTAAAATTAAACCAATTTATTCAAATAAGGAATCACTTCAACTGCTAAAATGTTTATTCATTTGTTTTGTATACACATGTTCTTAAAATAATTCAGTTTCATTATAATTGTTTGCATAACCTGGTTTCTTTCGGTAGAACAATATGTAAAATTGTAATAACAAAAAGTCCAGCTATCCTATTTCTACATTTTCTAAATTATTTAATTCAATCCTTATATATATATTTATTTAAAACAATAAAAAATGAAACATAAACAAGCATTATTAAATATATATATATGTGAATAAATAAGCAAACGGATAATAAGTAAATAAAATATGAATATCTTATTAAAATCAATTTTGAGGAACATATTAATTTGAATATCTTTAATGCATATGACACTTGAAATAAAATAGAATTAGTTAGCTGGTAAATCTATAAAGTAAAATAATTTTTTAACTGTAAATAAACATTTAATATTTTTATATATATCACCTGAACCCAATAAAATAAAATTTCCTAAACATTTTAAAGAAATCCTTCATTAGTTTAAATATTTTAATTGTATTAACAACATCACTAATAAAAAGAATGGCATCAAATTCTAAATCTTGGTACCCAAATAAGGACAACATTATAACTTAGCTATAGAAATTAAATTCATTTAATTTTATTTTTCAAGAATTAAAAGGGGGGAGCAAGGCTGTGATATATTATATATATATATATATATATATAATCTTAATAACCTGAGAAGTTCAGTTATTGTACTGAAAATAATTATAATAATTTTGTTGAAACAAGGAAATTTGAAAATTCTAAAAATAATTTCATTCAAATAATTAATTTAAAATAAAATAAATGCCAAAAATACAGGAATAAAATCTTAAAACTACACCAATATTGTAAATTTGATTTTATCAGTAGTTTCAGAATTAATATTAATTTGTTATAAAAGGTTATTTTAATACAATCAATTTATTTCAAGAAAATGATCAAATTTAAAATTGCAGGGTCAAGATTTCAAAAAGCCAATCAAAATTTATTACATGATATCATTTTTGGAAATATTCCAAATGATTAAATATGTTGACATTCAGATAATAACTGTGGTATGAAATAATCTTTGACTTGCAATTGATGTAAATAAGTTCAAAATTTAAATTTCGGAGAGGGATTTAGAGTGACTGCAGAAATACGGGCAAGAAAATTAGAATATGTGTAATTTGTAATTAATCAAGAAATATGTGCAAAGAAATTAAATTCATTATTATCAGAAAGTTTTCATACAATTTTAAAACACGAACACCATAGAAATATTTTGCATTTGTAATATGGAATAAATTAATTTCACTGAACAAAATATCATAGAATAATTCGTAGATAAAGTAATTACAACTGCGGAGATATTGCAAAATCTTTTTTAATTAAATTCACACTTCACTACTTAAAATATAGAGAAGTTTTGTATTTCATTGTTCTCTTGTAACTAAACTAGGAGACAAACAGCACATAACTCATTCAAATAATAATTGAATTATTTAAACACTATTTTTCCTCCATCTTCAAATTATAATAAAATATAATAATCCTCATTTTTTTCCCAAGAAAGTATTTCAAAATAGATAATACATACAATATAATTATTTAGCTTGTTATGCAACAATTATTCAACATGAGAGAATTTACCTAGATACTTCTTCAGATTTTTCATTAAATTTACTTATTCATTTTATAACTAAATTTTGAAAATCTGATTTTAAGTTTAAAAGAACAGTTTAGACAAGATGTTTAAAGAAATCACATAGAGCAAATCAATATACTAAATTTCTCAATTATAATACACTGAAAATTCAATATAATTTGTAGTATTTTATCACATTAGTACAAATTATGACTGCTATTTTGGGTATGAGAGATATTGAAATAAAAAAGATTCTTAAAATTAGTACCAAGAATTTTGACATACATAGATGAGGTAAATGGTGTACGATAGCAGCTGAATACTACTGAAGAGGAAAAACACAATTAACTTATTGAAGTTTAAAGACATTTAAGCAAGAAATTGCAAGAAACAGAAATTATCAATACTAGCTTTTACAAAGCACTTCTAACAGAGAACTAAACAAATAACAGTGTAAATACAGGTGAAAGTGAACTTGATGAAAAAGTTTCAAAGCAGAAATGTTAACATTTACATGTATATATACATATATACATAATTGAAAAAAAAAATCCCTCTAAATTTTATAAGGGTTATTTTTTTCCCAGTATTTTTTAAAGAATCATGTCTTAATATTTTCTAATACTTGAAAATATAGCATACATAAAAGAATTATAATAATAAATTTCATACGACCAATAACATATTCTGTAAATATTTTAAAAGCAGGTATATATTATTTATAGATCAGCACTAGCAATTTTGCTTATTATAGTTTTCTTTACATGAAAAATCAAATTAAATAATAAAATCCCAAATTTATTAACTTAGTGCTTAAAAGACATATTATAGATGTAAAATTGACCAGTATGCAAATGAGTCTTCAGTTTAACAATAAATGATGGATTTTGCTAATAATTTCTCAAAATTCAACCTCAAAACAAATATTTTACACATTAAACAAGATCACTTAACTTCGATGAGTAAACAAACAAAGTATACAAGATTGAAATATTTATTTTACTGCATATAAAAGAAAAAGCATATATGTTGTGCAGTTTCACAGAATAATCACTACAAAAACTTTGTAGAGCATAATTATAATAAAGTCAATATCTATGAATATATCCTAATCTTCTTAGAATGTCCAATATTCTTTCTTCACTTATATCTTGAGGTGGACATGGACTAAAAACTCCAATTTTCATCATCATTTCTTGCAAAAGAGCACCTGGAACATCCACCATGCCAACTTTCACCAATACAGATGCAAGTCGTTGAGCCAGAGATACCTTTGCATTATCAGGAGCTGTGGGACTACTAACAACAGGAAACAGATTTTTCTTAACAGGAGTATAAGGTGCATCACAAAACGCAACTTTTGCATCTGGAGGAGGTACAGGTAACCTGTGAAGATTTTGTTCATCAGGAAAGTAAGAATCAGTTTTAACTGGATAAACTAATCCATGGTGTGGGTTCATATCCTCTCTCAAATGATCTCTAAAATCGGAATCATCCTGGTTTACATTTTTGGGAGCAAAAGATTCAAACTGATTAAAAGAATTTCGAGGATCTTGTCCCCACTGGTTTTGGCTTTGCTCAATCATTAATTCTTGAGATGGTGGATGTTGAATTTGTTCATCTGCATTCCCTTCATTAGCTCCAAAAAGTTTACTTACAGTATCCTTCAAGTCCTTGAACATACCTTCAGCACGTGGTTTAGGGTGGAAACTTGGAGGTTCATTTTGAGATGAGAAGTTATCATATTGTGGAGGATGAAATGTGGCATGTACTGACTGATTATTATCAAAGGTAGGGGGTTGAGCTGGTGGTATAGATGGAGATACTGAATGATGCACAGGACCATGATGTTCAACATTTGAAAATACAGGTTGAGAAAATGAACTTGGAGGTAAATCTGGTCTTGATGGTGAAAACGGAGCGCCTGAAGAATGGGATGAAGGATAAGCAGGTGCTAGTGTACGATTTGGCGGAAAATTCTGATTACCTGAAGTTTCACCAAGATTAGATAGTAAGAATTGTTGAAAAGCCAAACCTGAAGTTGGCATATTTGCAGCACCTTGAGTTATGGGAGCATGAAGTTTTGACATTTCTGAATTATGTGAACTTACAAATTTCATTAATTCATTAAATGAAGGATCTTTCGGTGTTACTTTTAAAGCTGAAAATTTCTGCAATAGTTGCATAACCATGGAACGAGTAGGTTCTGGGAGTTTCTTAATTTCTTCCAAATGTCGAGGCCCTTCTAATGTGTTAAAATAAACTGATTCATCTTCATCACTTATGGGATCTAAATCACGTTCTGATTCATGTTGGAGATGGTGGGGATAACGAGAATGAGAAAGAAATTCTTTATGTGACCCTGATATACTATTAGAATCTCCATACAGCGAATTTCTTGATTCTGATCTATAAGAACCATCCTCTGATTCATATTTCTTATTAAAAGGACTTGAATGCTTACTCATTGGAACACACGACTCATTGGCATATACTCGTCGAGATGGACTTATCGAAATTTTTCGAGAAACACGACTACGAATAGGACTTCTAGATTTTCTTCTAATAAAAGCCCTAGGACTTCTTGAACGCCGTCCAACAGGACTCCTTGATCGCCTTCGAATAGGGCTTCGTGATCGGCGCCTTATCGGACTTCGTGACCTTCTTCTAAGTGGGCTTCTAGACCACCTTCTGACTGGGCTTCGAGACTGTCTTCTAAGTAGACTTCTTGATCGCCTTCTAACAGGACTTCTAGAACGCCTTCTCACAGGACTTCTAGAACGTCTTCTGATAGGACTCCTTGAGCCGCGTCTTGCAGGACTTCGCGACCGCCTCTTAGGAGATCTAGAGCGTCTTCTAAAAGGGCTTCTAGAGCGTCGTCTAGGGCTTCTAGCAGGACTACGAGAACCTCTCTTAAAAGGACTTCGATATCTTCTGACAGGTGAACGAGACCTCCTTCTTGGAGGACTTCTTGATCGCCTTCTTACAGACATACGAGAAAGTTCACTACTAAATACTGGACTGTAGTGAGTTCGTAATGGACTTGTTATTTTTCTAGAATTACCAGAAGCTTTTGAATCAGCTGGACTTAAATCCTTAAATTTTCTATCCAGGTCAGAATCTTTCGACTCATTATCCAATTGAATACTACCCAAATCACTGAACTCCTTTTTTATGGTAGTTTCTTTAGCTGATTTCGAGTTTCTACCTAAAATTCCTATAAAATAGCAAAAAGAAGCTTGATTAAAAGATATTTTTGAGATTATCAAAAAAAATTGAAAATTAATTTTCTAAAAGTACGAACACATTTAAAAACATTAATTGGCTTTATTTCACTTAGATAGCATTATTAAAATACTGCACAGGTGTGGTTTCTTAATGCAGCTTTAATTAATATTCTGATGTTCAAAAAATTATATCGCATAAATTATGCTTTAAACTAAATCAAACATAATCCCACCATTTATTAATTCAATGCTATACAAAAAACATTTTGCAACATCACAAACTGAGCATAAATGGCACCAAATTAAAAGATACAATTACGGATTTTCTAAATATACAAACTCTCAAACAATTAACAATTTCTAGAAGTCACCATCTTTTTGATGTCATAAGAGATGTTCAAGGCCTCTCATTTAACATTAGGAAGTATATTACTATTAAATATAAATATCTTGCAATTTTTATATGCTTCTTAAAGAGCAGCGAAAATAAAACAACATTTTCTCATTTATCAGTGAAGTGCAGCCAAAAATATAGTCAGAGTAAACATCCAACTGCATAAAAGCAATCTAACATTGAATCAAATGATCTTCAGGTTGCAAAATTTCCTTTTTGGTTCCTGACAAATATATATAATTATTATTGATGTCATCAAATATTTATTATTCAAGTTCCATTTTCCTAATCTCAGGAATGAGACAATATCATGAATTCAGATGAATATTTTAATATCATATTGGAATCTGTCAAAAATAGTTGAGTAGTGATCATATCAATGATTTCTAAAAATGTAGTTCAAATGTCTCATCATAAAAATATAGACAATACCATCAGATTTCATAAAAGTCTTAGAAATATTGGATTATATATTTCAAAATCAAATATCTCGGATCAAAGTTACCAAAAATTTTATAAAACTGTGATGATTACTTAAAGAAAGAAAAATGCATACTTTTTCTATAGTTACCTTTCTTATTTAAATTCCATTGCCATTTTTATATGTATTTATCCTTAGCTCATTATCATACAAAGGCTAAATAATTTCTATCTTATATATTTTTCATCAGAAATATCAACTGATTATTTCTATTTTTAAAAAAGACTACAATTTGATCAGAGTTTTGCAATATGATGTTAGTTATATGATCAATTATAAGATATTTAGTACAAAGCATATGAAACTTCATTGTATGATTCATCTTCTTTTTTTCCCGCTAGTTACTAACATATGTCTCTAAAATATTAAATCTTACAGGCAGATAGTAAATATTACTTTATATAATATAGTCCGAACACTTCTGTAAAAGATTTTTTTTTTTTTTTTGCACTGCATTGATTTTATTTCTTTTGGAGGTTTTTTTTTTATATTCATTCTTATTATTTAACATCTACAATAAATAATATTGAAAATATCAATGCAGAAACAAATGATTTATTTGAATATGAAAGCTTAAAATCAATTTTGAACATATTCCATAAAATTTCAGAATAAAAGTATATGATAAGATAATCTTCATGATTTCTTTTTTCCTATCTTCATAGATGTATTTTTTTATGTTAACTGTAGTCTAAAGTTCTCATAAGTCAATTTTTCACATAATTATAGCTATATATATTTCGCTCATCCTTGAAAATCTCAAGTTTTCTAGACTATTTTAATACACACATAACGAAGCACAAATAAAATAACTTATATCTCTTATTTGGTAATGTGATTTTCCATTAGCATTTTATGTAATTCAAAAAAACTTTTTGAATTTATAAATTATGTTACTATACATAATTTTCAATGCTTTAACAAATTTCAGGAAATGAAATATTCATGCACCCCATCTGTCATCATTTTACTTCTCTTCAGTATTAGTTTTATTCTTTATCATATATTTGCAACTTTCAATACTGAAAGACAAAAATTTTCAATGTAAAAAAAAAAAATCATTCATCTAATGAGATATTAGTTTTATTATTCTTCATCACATAACAGCAATTTCATTTGTAGAAAATAAAAATTTACAAACTAAATTAATTTTCCTCTTTTGCAAATTTCAAAATTTATTATAGTTGCTAAGTCTCTTTCATGATTTGTTTTAAATAAGTGAATATTTTGACAATATTCGCAGAAAATATTTCTTATCAGAATATCATGCTAAAAATCAAGTAACAAATCCTTTTTCATTTTTTTTTCTGCAATTAATCTTTGTATTAATTTTATTGAAAAAAATTAGAAATACTTTATTTAGTTATTAATCCCAGTCTAATAACTTTTTTAAATGTAAACAAAAATTTTATCTAGTTTCATAAATACCATTGAACACAATCCATAACATTAAAAAATTTAGTACATGAAACAGAGTTCTTCACTAAATTTTAAAAATTATATCTGCTAGTGTTACCATAGAAAAAAATTATATTAATGATATTCTATTCTATTTATAGATGCATGGTGAAAGAATACTCTGTAAAAAAACCCAGCAACAATGTATATAAAAAATAAATAAATAAGGGTATTTATTTTTTGATAGAGACTGACTTAGTATAAAATTTTCAAAGGTTTTTTTTCTCTTTGTTCTAATTTATTACATGGGCAATAAAAGAATAAAGTTTTTGCTGAGTGCCTCCAATAGTTCAATTTTTTAAAAAAAAATTAATAAGTTCTTTTAATATATTATTCTCCTGATTCCTTTCTTATTTTCATGTTTTCAAATTAAGATTGCTCTCCTTTCATAATCAGAACAAAATCAGAAAAACGGCAAATCTCTTCTCTAAACAAAATTTTAATCATTAATTTCTCAGTATCTTAAAAATTTTACAATTCAGAATAATAGATAAAAGAAATTCTATTGTCATCAATCTTTAGGAAAAACATTTTCTGAAATGCATGAATCTATAATTATGCAACAAAACAAACTGGTAGATTAAGTCGTGACTTATGAAATCCAACTTTACAAATAATAATAAATTAGCTAGCATAAAACTTTAAAAAATATGTCAAGCAACAAAAGGTTTGTAATATATAACAAAGGCATCTTTTTTTTTTCTTTTAAGGCATCAACAAAGTATAATGGTACTTTACAAACAAATTAAATCTAATGTGTTTTAATATATGTATAATGAATGAAAAAATTTAAAATAACAAGAATAAGTTCTTACTTTTAAGGCAATGCTTTGAATGCATTGTTGTCTTCTGATGACTACGGTGCCTGGCTCTGCATTTGTTTTTAGAAACCTCAGTAGTTCTACTATCATCATCCTGAGGAGAAATAACATTAGAAACACCTAAACTATCGGAAAAGTTGCTTTCGACAGTTGAATCTTCCAGCAATTGTATACTACTTTCATTACTTAAAGCAGCGTCAGTAGTTAAGTCATTTTCATCTTCCGCTTCTTCATAAGCACTCATATCAGCATTTTCATCAGCATTGCTCGATTCCATGCAAATAGTGATCTCACCAGTATTTTTCATTATTTTTCTCATAGTACGCACAGTGGAAGTTTCTTTGTTTTCAATTCCCTTTAGTCCGAGATCAGTTTTATCAGTAACTTGCTTAGCTCTATATTTTCTATAACTGGCAGCTTTTTTATTAATAGATTTAAAATTTAATACATCACTTCTCATGGGACTGGATACAGCTTCTTCAGACACATCCTTGATACTCTGATTAGATAATTCTAATGCCTGATTAAGTACTATATTTGAGTTGTTAATTGAAGAATCAGTTTGTTCATGTGTAATTACTTGCAACAAATTTGGTCTATTAAGATCACTAGAACATTTTGGAATTAGCCCATGTTGAGGTGTCAAAACTATAAGATTACGTCCACCTGTAACTGAATTATCCACTGTTGGAGAGTCCTTTAAAAGTTGAATATCCAAAATTGAGTTTCTAGATTTTTTCCTGCGCAATTCTTGTGCACTTTCCTTTCGTGAACTTATGAATGTAGCGATTTCCTCACCAGGTACCATTTTATTTATTATATCCTTCATAAGTTCAGAAACATCTTTATCAATACTTGAATCAATATCACTCACATAAATATCAATATTTATATCAGTTTCATTCCAATGCGGTAGATTATTAAGAAATTCATTTATTTCTTTTTCGTTTTTCTGAAAATAATCATCTGTCGTAACGCACAAAAAATAATAGGAAAGTTTGTGGTTAATTTCTTTGCAACACCTTTGAAGAATATTAGAACTGCTTTCATCCTTTGAGAATTTATAACCACAAGAAGGAAAATGTTTTGCCTAAAAAAATAAGAATCTAGATTAATTAAATATCTTGGAGATGAATGGTAAAGCTGAAGTACATACCTACCTTTTCAGTGCACTTAAGGGGAAATAAATCAACAAAATATTAGGAGGAAAACTTGTGGGTAATCAAGTCATTCCAGTTTACCATTATTTTTCATATTGGATGATTTTTTTAAAGCAACCACATTGAATATGGTAAGGATTTAATTTTCATCCTATGTCATGGAAAACTTATCAAAGCTTTTGTTGTGATACAAATTAGAGACAGACCTTGAAATTTTGAACAAATTTAACAATAGATCCTCACCAACTTTTTCCATTTTCTTAAACATGAAGTTTTGCAAGATTACATCCATTGTAAGTTATGCATGAACATTACATCTCGTTGTATTATGTAGCCATAAAATCTTTTATACATATACATGAATAAATTATTTGAGAAGTATACATATGGTTATCAAAATAAAATATCTGTGAAAAATAAAATATTTATTAATACGTTAAGTGGTCCAGATTCTTTCAAAATATATGGTATATGATGTATAAAAGCCCAGAAGTCATAACCAATTTAAAAAAATACTAACACATTCATCCTGTATGACAATCCAGTTTTAAATGCAACTAAAAGTAAATTTGATCACTATATTTCCAATTCACATATCCTCATAAATGTTATAAACAATATTCCTGCATTAAGGCTGAGAGAAAAAAAAAAAACTAATGAAAGCCTATTTCATGATCAAATAGAAAACATTTATAAGTATGGTTAAAGCATTGTTATCTTGAAAATACAAGTGTTCTTCCAAAGATAAAAGCAGAAAGTTATTAGCTTTGGTTTTTCAATTCAAAATAAATAAATAATAAGTGCAATAAATGCATCACATTACACCAATGTAATGCATCTGATACTAAGAGAGAGGGAAACATATGTATTCATCAGAATCCTCTACAGACATTCAAGAATAAATGTTTTTATAAACATTTTTCAGATCTAGATGAATCTGCAAGTTTAAAATAATGGAAATTCTAAGAGCACAATAAATTATTGCCACTGATGTGGAGTTTAGCTCGGCGTTGTTGATGTCTTGACATGAGATACTACTAGAATTTTGTGAATTGCCATTTTAAAAAGATGCCATATGAAATTCAACACTGACCATTTTCATTGAAACAGGGCTTTAGATACAACTTTCTATTTCTGGGATAATTTAAGCAGCAACAGCCTCCCCTCTTTTTGTAAAATATAATGTATAAGAATTTAATCTCACCATCCATTTATATTCTTCTGCCAGCTTTCTTTTTATGCGCACTATTTTATTTTGAACAAGTATATTAGTGTTTTTCATGTACAGAGTGATTATAATCAAAGTTACAATTTCAAAAAATGCTGATTTTTAAACTCTTGATTAGAAAGATGTTTTAGCAGATTAATCACGAGGCAATGGAATTTTGTTTCGAGAAGCGAGGAAAATAGCTCTGGAATGAGCCAATAGATGGCCATGTCAGGGGAAAGGCCAAAAACGGCTTCATTAAATACAGGATTATTGTTAGCCAAAAGGAAAGAATGAAGTTCATGAGTTTATTAGCGATAAAAAAAATACATATTCATAGCAACAATGGTGAAAATAACCTATGAAAGTTTCATGGAACACTTTATTGGTGGGTGGGTTAAGGCATAGGTTGTTCGATAAGATAAATTCTCAGCTACTAACTGAAAGTACAAAACAGCATGCTTGTACAACAGATCGGTGGATATCTGTATGGATACAATGGATGTGGTGTGCGATGCTCTCTTTCATCTGCTAGATTGTCAATCTGGCCACTGTATATAACATGCATCAGGCACCCCCAAATCCATAAATTGTATGGGTTTAATTAGGGAATATGGTGGCCCCATTATTGGAAAATGGTGGCTTATGATCCTATAATCTCTGAAATGAACACTCAGCAACTGCTTCACAGGAGTAGCAATATGCAGAGAATTACCATTATGCAACCACATCCTGAAGAACTAGTAGGACATGGTTACAAAAAAAAGCTTCATACTGCTTGCAAGTAACATTATAGGTTATGGGACCTGCAAGTGTGACCTCTTTGAAGAAAAACGGAATGCCGATAAACGCTCCTGTTATTTCGCACCACAAGTAACCTTTTCAGGCTGAATAGGTAATGGCTGGAACAGCTCCTCGATCCACATGTCCAGCAATTTTGCATATTTACAAAACCATGCAAATGGAAGTGGACTTCATCAGACTACAGAATATTTTATGGCCATCCATTATCCATACCTATATGGGCAAGAAATTTCAGTGCAAAATCTTCACATTCTTTCAAGTCCGCAGGTAAAAACTGCTGGGAATGAGTTATCTTGTACAGATAACAGCACAAGATGTTTCATAGGAATTTATGCACCATTCAGATCAATATATCCAGCATTCAGATTCATCATATCCAGCATTCGTGTGCATTGCTAATTCTAGCATCACTGTTAGACTATTCTTGTAATGCTGCAACCCCATCATTTACTGACATAGCAGTAACTGGTCTTCCTCCTCCACTCCATTTCACAAATGATCTGGTCTCTTCGAATTTAACAATTTTTTTGCAGACCATCTGTAATAATTGGATCTGATTTTATGGATTTTAATGTCTGAAACTTTCTAATAGTCATAAGTGCACAGTCATCATTCTGATGAAAGAGCAGAGTGCAATTCTTCATTTTCAGAGTCATGATAAACATTCAAGCAAAGATGATTTAGCGATTAACAGAACACCCGCTTTGATTCCGAGGTTATTTCCTTCCTGGATTAATGATGCCTGGTGTCTAAGATGAATCTGCGGTGACTGTGTCCTGGAAACAAATGGGGTAGACTATGGTTTTGGACACGAGTCGTGTGTGACATCTCTTAAAGGCCACACACGAGTAATATTGGAGACTGGGTGAGGGAGAAGGGGGAGGTTAATGGACCAATAAGGTGGCAGTTTCTCAGTGGAATAGATGAGAGTGGGTCGAGCATACTTTTTGTAGTCAGAGGGAGTGATGAAGGATAAGCTATTGTTTTTACATGACAAATCAGGATCTTGTTTATGGTAGGTGAGTGGAAGAATTGGAACTGTCGAGTAGGGAATCGAGGAGGATAAGTTTCCTTTCTTCTTTTGACTTTGTTTCTTTTAACTTGGCTGCTAGTGTCAGAAGTCCAAGGAATTCTTTAATTAACTTTTTAATTTCTTTAAATACTTTCATTGATTCTGGCATTTCTGAGATGTTGGGGGGAGGGGGGCGGAGATATGAGCTGAAAATGGGATATATTTAGTTGCATTACTAGTATCAGGGCCTTGGTTGTGGTGCAGATAGGTCCTGGGTGATGACAGGAACACTTTTGGGAAATCTATTTCTGAGGGTCACAATATATGATCTTTGTCCTGAAGCTGGGTGCTGCAGATGGGTAGGCAGGACAGCCCTTACAAGAAGTCAGATGCCCTAGTCCTTTGCAATTTATATTGCAGGCTCTGGGATCCTCCCTTTTATTAGGAACTCAACTGTTGTATGCTTTTCATTGCATTTGATGCAGATTAGATTGTACTTGCAGTTCTACATGCTGTGAGGAAAGCCAGAGCACCTAAAACACAAAGTGGCTGTAACTGATCGCCAATAGGTTTCTATTTTTTTCTCATATTTGAGAGATGGTTTAGGTTATAGATATTATTACAGTTGCCAGTTTTCTTTATCTCTACAAGGGATATCAGGTGGATAGTCTGGGTGCGGATGTTTTTCAGTTGCAAGATACATTCTGTGGTAAAATTTAAAGCTCTCTCTTTACAGATCGCCTTAGTCATGATGACAACTTTAATGGGCTTAGTGGATGGGATAATCAGAAATAACATTTTTTTCTTGTTTATAATTTTTATTATTCCCAATATGTCTGCATCCACGCCTAGAATTTTTTTAATAAATCCATTTAAGAGCTTAGTGTCTGTGTTGGGGTATATCCTGGGCATTTCTTGTAATATTAGGTTATAATTTAATTTTAGATGAATGGAGGAGTTTCTTTTCTTAGCTGAGCAGCCTCTTCTTATAATAGTTGGAATTTGTCAATGATATCTATTGCTGCATTTTCTATTGAGTTCTTTCTATTTGCTGTGTCATTTTTGTTTATTGGATGAAAGGGTTGCTATGTTTCCATCTCATGATTTTTTTATTTCTATCTCTTCATGCTGTTCAGAAGCATCTTTAATTTATCACACTTTCTAACGATTTAATGTACCAATCTGGTGAATTGCTAGTATTATTCAGGATTACGTAGTAACTTTGGGCCTGCTCAGAGTAAGCGAGATATACTGAGGATACTGACAAATTCCTATGGGAATGTCTACTCTCACTATACCATCCTTTTCTACGGCTGAAAACACAGTGATTTTTTTCAGGCAAAAAGCTGGTGCTCTGAATTTTTATGTCAGCTATGCCTGCAGTGTGCATGTCACATATAAGTGATTTCAGTATCTCTAGACAATACGAGACCTCACAGCGACATCTATTCGCACATTTTGAAAAGAAAAAAATCCTTTCGGCAAATAAAATTTCATTGCCTCACGATTGTCCTACTCAGATATCAAGTCATTCTGACCAGCAGTTTTAAAATATGATGTTCCTTGAATAGTTTCCAAATTTTTTATTCCTAACAAAGCTCCTAGAGAAATGTTTAGCAACCAACATGAAAATCTGGATGTAACCAAGATATCCTATAGCAGTAACTTTGAAAGGGTAGTAATAACTCCTAAAATAACAGTTAAAAAATTAATACCTTCTTTTTCACCTTTTCTTAGACTATCAAGTGACTCAGCTATGGTGCAGCTTTGAAATACGTCACATTTTATTACAAGATAGTTTTACCGTCATCACTTATTTCTAAAAGGATACTTCGAATAGACTCAAGAATTCCTTTTTGGTTTTTATATTAAATGATGTTTCTTTTTCCATATATGTAAAAAATTCTCAAGCTAAGAGTTAAATATGTAATTTTACAGTATTATCTATCTTTTATATTTATCCAGATACAAAAGGAATTATAGTTTAAAGTTATATTATATGCATACATACAGACAAAAGTTTTAAATTTTGACATTAATATTACATCTAAACAAATTTGGTGATATTTAAACAGATAATGTCCAATATCTCTCTTTACTTATTTGTAGTCACTCAAAGTATTTTATAAAAAACTTAGAGTAAAACTGTAAACTTGAAGGGGAAGGGAAAAAATGTATATGGAAAAATGTATTTAGAAAAAAAAAAAAAAAATGTCACAAAATTAAATCAAAAATTTGAAATTTTAATACACATATATATATAAACACTTAAAATTCATTTAGAAGCTTCGTGAAATGGTTTACACTTCATTTTATTTATTTTTCTTTGCAAATTAATTTATAGATTTTAAGGAATTGATACACATAAATAAATAAAATTCACACATTTTTTTGTTAGTAATTTGCATTTTCAATGCAGCCACTTTCTTCATAATAAACCCTTATTAATTATTTATTAACAAATGAGAAAGTAAGTAATCAATAAGTAATAGCAACTAGAATAAAATATCTCATTGAAAGATAAATTTTTTAAGAATTTTGCCTGTTTAAAAAAATACAGATCATTTAACCAGGCTTTTAATAAGATACAGACAACAGCAGGGTAGAAAAAAAGGGGAGATTGTATGATAATTTTTTTTAGAATTATTTTTTTGTTAGAAGTGAACTAAAAACCATTTTAATCTTAAATCTAAGCATTTTCAGAGAAGTTGAAAAAATTGTTATTCACTGTCCATTACCAATTTTTTCCATTCTATAAATAAAAACAGCATGAAATGTAAATGCTCCATACAAATAATCAGGCAATTTGTTTCAATATATATATATATATTCTCCTTCAAGAAGATGAAATAACAGTCATGGCATTTCACCTTGAAGACAGTTCTAATTTCTTCTATATATACTACAGTTTAAATTTTGCTTTATTTTTATCATTTCAGTTTAAACAAAAATTTAAACCAGCAAATCATTTAAATAAAACATATCGTTTTCTCATCTTATTGTGAATAAAATAAAAATTCAACTCGAAATATTTTTAGCTGTGAAGATGAAATAGGTATATCTAAAAAAATCCATTATTGCTGATAACTTATACATAATTTTTGAAATTGTCACAAGGTTAGAAAATGGTTAGATAAAAGTTGACACAGTTTGTAAAAGTTTGAAGAATTCAAAGCTTGATTTTCAAAAATTTATAAACTGATATTTTGATTTCTAATAAAAGTATACCTTGTATGGTCAAGACAATCAATACAGCTAATTTTAAATAATTTTAATTATTTAATAGCAAAATAAAATGCAAATTTTTAAAAACTATTTGAACTTTTGTTTCCAAATGCATTTCTCCAATATATAACTCCTGTGACAAAATATCATCTATATACTTAAAACATAGTACTGTTTAGAACTTATTTTTAATACGATTCATATCAAACAAAATTATATTTTTTAAATTTAATTTTCAATATTTTTTTTCTTTTCCATCCTTTTTTTTAGAATTACAACAGGTCTCTCTTCCTTTCCCTTTTTACGATATTCTTAAATAAATGATCAACAAAAAGCAAAAATAAGGTTTTTATATTCAGATACAGAATCTGAAAACTTATAGTTTTCAATTGATCCGAGAACAGTATCTGTGCCTATGCCATATTATGAATCATTGTTTCAAGTACTAACATATTCTTCCTTGTATGTATTTTTTTATTATCTTTTGATTCTAAAAGAACAATAATGAATAAAAATATAACTTTTATTACTTTATATGGTATACACTTTTTACACATGAGCATTTTTTAAATTGTGACAAACTAGAATATTTAAATGATCAATATGAAATATTTTAAGAATTTCACAGATAATTTTTATTATTTTCACAACTCTATATTGTTTTATATATTTAAGGACATAATCTAATCTCCTATATAATCTAAACTAATATAATCTCCTTACACAGTTACATCACTTACATTAGAAATTTAAAAATACACCATCAAGACATTTAGGGAAATCCTTTTTTTTTTTCCCAGGCAGATTACTCTTTATCCAATATTGTTTCAGTAATTTCCAGGAATTGTTATTAACACACATTAGAAATGCTAGTTATTGAACAGGCAATTATTATATTCTTTTATGCAAACTTAATTCATTTTTATTTATATTTCTTCTTATTCTTAATATATTTCAAGTTTTTTATTAAAATTTCATACATTTTTAATTGTTATTCACTAAATTCAAATTCTGTTTAACACTGTCTGAACACTACTGGTAACTACAACAGATTAATGGGTTCAAAGTCATTCAGGTAAACTGTCTGACTCATCTAAACTTATCTCATCTCATCTTTTTTTTAAAAAAATGTTTACAAATGCAAATTACTTTGTAGAATATATTTTCATTAAAATCTAAATGTTAGTGTTTACAGTTCTCTTTCATCTTTTTAATTATTTCTAATCTTTCTTCAAATTCTTTCAAATATTATTTACAAATGTGTACTAATAAGCCCATATGAAATAAAATAAAAAATATTTTCAATAGCATTAGAGTATTTTTAATGGCATTGTTTATAAATGATAAAAATTCCATAGTCGTAATTTCGTGGAAAAATATAGAATTAAATTTTCCCATTATCTATAATAATATAATATATTTACCATTTTAAAATTACAGAACTTTTTTTTAATCCATTGGGAAGTGATTCAATGCTTAGGGACACAATAAAATGCTATTATGCCATCATTCAAATCTGACAAAAATAAGAATTTCAAATAACTTTTGACCACTAATAATAAAAAAATTGTACTTTTTTTTTATTACAATGCAATATAAAAATTCTAGAGATACTAAGATTTAAAAACTGTTTAAATAATATCAAAATGTAAAAAAGTTTGTTGGATTATGTACTGAGCTAAGTTTTCAATTTGATGTACATATGAAAAACTAGATATTAAATGATATAATTAAACCAATTTTTCAGATTCAATAAGAAAAAATTTATATATTTTAATCACTTCTATAGTAAAGTTATTTGCTTGAAATTATTCACCATAATTTTCCTAATTGGAAATGAAAAGGAATTTCTTTCCATTTAAAAGCTCATAAATCTATCAATGTACATTCAAATAAATACCCTTGTAAGTTATGCCTGTTTTTTCTTATGAGTCAAGTTCACATGATGGCATACAATTATTCGTAATATGGGACTCTTTAAATGTAATTATAATTTCAAAGGTTGAAGATATTATAGAATAAATAATAAAAATGGAAATACAATGAAAGGAGCAATTTATTGCATTTTGTTCTTGCTTTTTTACGAGCCTATAATCCTTGGCAAGTTATATTGCCATGGAAACATAAATATTTAGTGAGGTTTGAGTTACAATATATATTTTTTAAATATTTCTGATTTGTAACTTTTCTTCTTCAATTTTCTTTAAAAATTCATATAAATAACTATCATTGGATTTTAAATTCAATCTTTTGTCAACTGAAACTAAGAATAAATTTAAAAAAAGTAAAATTAAATCTGCACATTTAAATAATTTTAAAATAAAGAAATAGACAAATAAAATATGCTATTGTAATTCATTATAAAACTCCTTCACTCAGATTAAAGTAAAATTGTTTAACCCCCTCAACACCAGTGCATAAAGGAAAAGAATCATTATTATGGGATTAGGTCAAACTTTCTGAAACTGAGTGTTAACACTGACTTACACATTTTCAGAACTTAAGATTAATTTTACAAAAATAAAATCCATGCAAAATCAGCATTTTAATAAAATGACACAAGCTTAATAAGTTTGTACAACATTTCTTTATGCATATAACATAAAAAAATTAATAGAAATGAACAAAATTTACAAAATACTAATATTATAATCAAGTAACAAAAATAAATACTATATACATGAAAACAAAGTTTTAAAAGTTTATCCACATAAATTTTAACAAAAGCAAATCAAGCAGGATTAATTGTAAATGATGAAATTCCAATTAAAAAATCCCAAGTTTCACTAGTTCCCAGGAAAAATTCATCTCTTGTACTGCTTTATTTCAAAAGATCTTAGATTGAAAACTAGCTAGCTTTATAAAAATGCTTCTCTGTGCCTAAGAAAAATTGATGTATTGATACAAAGTTGCTATTTAAGATCATTAACATTACTTTCACTAATCTCAGAAATTATCTTATTCTCTAAGCCAAGGCAAACAAAATGAAAATCAATATAATCCTCTGCAATAGTCAGCTGAATATATTTTCCAATAATTTTTGAAGAACATTGAAATCCGTTTAAATAGCACATGCACTTTTACATTCGGTAATTTTTCCTGTTTTTATGTAAAATTCTGAAATTTTACATTTTTATAAAACTTTTATGAATTTGCTGCATATTCTATGAATCACCAATTTCAAAATGTTCAATTTAAAAAAGATTTTAATATAAAAAACTTGATTAAAAAGAAGAAAACATATTAAATATTTTATTAAAAGAAACAAAATAAAAATGCTGACTCATCCTACTAATAATAAAGATTAATGTATGTTTTAATATTCTGCAGAACAAACCCTTAAATAGTCAAATTTGGTAAAAATAACATAAAATTGTTTTTTATGGCATTTGAAAAATTTCTTTAAAAATTTTGTTTAATGCTTATTTATGCAACAGTTAATATCAATCAAAATGTTGTACATATCCTGAATTTTATTAAATTTTTAAAAGCTTCAATATATATAAAATTTTCAACAATAGATTTCATTTCAACAATTAATTCAAAATTCTAATCAACCTCATTCTTGCAATTATTTAATTCAAAGTAAGAAAAATTTTCTTTAAAGTCTCTTAATTTACATGATAAATAAAAGAGTGAAATTACGGAGCTGTGAAAGTCAGAAGATAGACTAGCTAGAAAGTTAAGTTTTAAAATGTTATTTTTGTAATGAAGCTCATATACTTACTAATATAACTCACATATACAATGAATAATAATATGCAAGATTTATAACAAAAAACATGAATAAACAATATGTCAGTGACATTTTGATATTGAAATAATTTTCTTATTATGAGCATCAAGCTATGCGTTACTAATTTAGGAAATAGTAAACTTAATTAGTACTCCTAGGAAACCAACTGGCCACCTAAGATGACGACTTGCATTGAATAAAATTTCATTTTATTTGAAATTACTCAGTAAATAAATATGCAATAGAAGGAAAAGAAAAAAAAATTCAACCATGTATTTGGAAGAAATATCTACAGCTAAAATTATACTTGGGAAAAAATTTATCAACTTACCATATATGCAGAAGCATGTTTATAACTAGAGATATGATTAGTTACTGTTTGACCATCCATGTTTTCATTATTAAGTTGTTCCATACATAAACCACAATGATATTTCTTTGCCTGTGTTCTGTCCATATTTCTTACCTCCACAATATATTCTAAGCCTTGGGGGGAAAAAACCCATTAAAATAGTTAAAATAAAATGAATATATATTCTTTAATTTTACTTTTCATTTATAAAAATATTATATATTTTACAATCACAAAATATTAACTTCTGCTCATTAAAATTTTTCCACAAATATGATAAATGTTTGCTTCAGATGTTGCTTAAACAGTTTTAAAAGAATATAAAAATTCTTTGGGTCATATAAGACATGTTAATCTATGAAAAATAAAGAAATATTTAGAATTGGGATGCATCACACAAAATAAACTATGAAAAAGTTCTCTTTGTTATATCCATAAGGAGACTAAGTGAGTAAAAGATATTTTAAAGTGTGATAAAATTTACAAGATTTTTTTAACATTGAGTAAAAATTATGAAGTATAGAAATGGAGAATATACAGATTATCTAATTTGTATATTATTTTTTACCTATAAGATGAGATTCCCATTCATCAAAGTGCTTTTGACTAAGGGCACGGCCTTGGTAAAAATCTGAAAGCAAAAACAATACTTAAAAACTTAATTAAATAACTTTTATTAAAAAAAAAAAAAGAGTGGTTGTCATGAAATCTAACAACAAAAGTGAAAGTGAATTAATAAATTAAACAGGAAATAAAAAGAATTCCATTTTTTCTTATTCTATAAATTTCAGCTACATAATTTGACAACAGGAAATTCTTGAAATAAAGAAGCACATAAAACAATCAAAATACAGTGTAAAAAAGTATAGAAATCAATTTAATTTATATTACTAACTGCTTTTAGCGACCAGTTGGTTCAACAATCTTAATAATGTTTTAAATTATCAGTTAAATACTGCATGTAATGTCATTGCCAATTAAACACTTTATGTAACTTGCCATTGTCAATTAAATACTTTATATAACTTATCTTTAATAGCTACTTCATCAAAATATTTTTAGGATTCAAATATTTGATAGTCATAGAATTCACTCATTCCGTGATAAAGGCCTTAAACTCAAAATGTACAATATATCTCACCAATTATCTGTCAGCTATTATAAAATTTCAACTTTAAAGTGGGAATGATTAAACTACAAATTGATAAAATTTTTTTTTACCGATACCAAGCATTTTTTAAATATAAGTAAAAGAGAATCATTAAGTGTACTATTGAATAATTACAATAATTTATGTAATATTTCAAGAATCATTCAACAAAAATCACTTAGATTCATCATAAAATTCAGTTTATAGTTTTATTTTCAAAAAGATTTAAATGATGCGAATAATAATATTTTATTGTATTTTGTTCTATAAACATAATTTAAAAAATTATTAAATCTAAATTTTATACATCTTTTAGTTATAAGGAATCATGATCTACGAACTATTCTTGACACTTTCACTTTGAAATAAATAAATTAAGCTTTCTATTATTTGCTATCAAATTTGATCGACTTATTAAGTTTTGAATCGAAATGTTAGGAATATTCAACTTTTGCATTCTTAGGCCAATCATTGTTAGGAAATCCTGGACATTGATTGATGTATCATCTTAGGAATGGTTTAAAATTACCCGTTTTTACTGAATAGTGATCTTCAAATATTCATAAATCAGTCAGTTTTAAAGACTAAGTTGATTGAAGTTTATCTCTTTTTATTTAAAAGCTAAACATCCTTCAATTTTAAAAGCTTTTATAGATTCATGTTACATACTATGTAGTTATTTACTTCATGCAGACCCTTTTTATAGATGCATTTCCATTATTAAAGTTTTACAAATTAACTGTTGGACCATTAATTGAAAATTTATATATATCAAGCCACATTTGTCTTAAATAGAATTGATTTATTTAATTAATAATGTTGTAAAAGTTACAAAAAATGTTCTTTACATTTTCTTTTTAGAATAAAAATATTTCATATTTACTTTATTTCATGCAGACACATGCTGAAAATTTCCTTTTTATTTGCTTAATTTGTAATAATTATTTTTTAATTTGAGTTTTTTTAAATCTGATGGCAACATATTGATAAAAGTTAATTTTTTCCCTTTCACCCAGGACATGCTTGTGCCGATTAAAATTTATTGTTTTGTCTGAAATATATTGTTGAAAAATAAAATTAAAATATTTCTTTAAAAATTCGTAAAAAAATAGAAGCTTTAGCTATATGTTAAAACTCTGATACCATTAGAAATCTTTTTTTTTTTTTAATGTTTAATTTGATGAAAAAAATCATCTTTGTGCGGTAATATTTTTCAAAAGTTATAACGGGAAAAATGTTGAAATTTTGCTTAATTTTTAATTGATTCAAATTCTAATTAAAAATTTGAAAAAAAGGGCTATGAGGACCACATTCCTGACCCCCAATATATACATGCATCAAATTTGGTAACTGTAGGTCCAATGGTCAATCTGGCCTGTAGAACGCCAACACACATACATTGAGCTTTATTATACGTATAGATAATGATATTTCATGCCACAAAATGGAAAGAATGGTATTGCTGAACTAACCTACAAGTTCAAAAGTTACTTACTAGGAGAATCTGATTCTGGTATGCATGTATAATAAAGTTTAGAGTTGGAAACAATCTCTTGTTTCTTCTGAAAATGAAAGAAATCATACAACAGCTTTAAAAATGCATTGAATAAATAATTTAAGCTACTTAATTCATATATAATAAATTTTAAAAAGAAAATTCTAAAATAACATTGATCAAACATTTTTTAATGGAATAAATGTTTACAATGAAGTGATTATATTTTTAAAAATTGCTTCTCTGCTTAAAGAAAATAAGTAAAAAAAAATTAATGATGGGTACGACAAAGTATCTATATATAAAGAGAAAATCAATAAAAGAAGAAAAAAACTTATTTGAAAATTTTGATAAATTTATATTATAGAAAATTAAAAGTGCATCCCTTATCTAAAAACCTTACTAACTTTATAGTTTGTAATTTATTATAAGCTAATGCTTTAAGTAGCAATCAGTCTCATTTTATAATCAGAGTTACAGTTTTCATTTCTCTTTCGTTACTTCATAAATGAAACACTTTACAAATGATTCTTTTAGTAATATTATAAACAAAACAAATTATAATTTAAAAAAGTAAACTAGAACCAGAAACAATATTTTTTTTAAAGAAAGCAGTTCTATTACCTTTATAGATGGCATACTAATTGCAATGTCACTAATATCCATTTTATTGGAATTATTGAGATCATCAGCTAAAACTAGCATGTCTTCATTTGAATCTACTGCAAGTGTACTTGCTTCACATTTTGCAAGTTCATTATAATTAACTTTTAGAACATCAGTAGAATTTTCTATATCAACAGATTTGCTAGTATTTTCACAGATTTCATTTTGAGCACTTTTAGAAGTAGTATCTATTTTAGCACTGTTAGCCTTTAATTTATCATCTTGTGTAATTTTAGAATCTTTTTCTACAGCCGTATGATCTGTTTCATATTCTTCCTCTGAAACAACCTCCTCAGCTTCTGATCCAAATCTAACAACTGTACGGTTAGATATATGATATCTTTTGGGCTTAAAAAAGCCATGGCATTTGGAGGTTAAATATTTTATTTTATACTTTCGAAAGCCAACATATATTTCTAGTGGTTTGCTAGGATCTTCCAAGGAAGCAGTTTCAACCTCTTCAAAATCTTCTTCTAAAGGAACATCAGAAACATCTTCAAGTGCTTCAAATTCTTCATGGAAAGATTTTCTAGATTCACTAGATTTCCGAGAAAAATGATATGGATATCTGTCTTTATAATGTCGTTCTCTCTCATAATCCCTAGATCTTCTGACTTTTGAACTTCTGGAAAGCCCATACCTTTTCTCATAATACCATTCCTCTTCTTGCCTAGATGAAGAACGTCTTGAAGAGCTAGAATATCTATGGATACTTGAACTTTCATTTCTTGAGTCTCTACTCATTTTTGATTGAAGTTCTTTTACTGTTTTGGTTTTCTCTTTTGAGTTATTCTTATTAAATACAGCCTTATTCTGGTTCCTTTCAATATTTCTTGAAGAAGCTTCATTTGTATTTTTAATAGGTAATTTATTCTTTTCATTTATATTTAAATATCTTGCTGAATTAGTTTGTTTCATATGGATAGGAACCCATGCAGAGCCTGATTCGTCTTTTTGAATGACTGCATCCTTTTTTTCTTTGCATAGAGTGGATTGGGTTGCAACAGTATTTTTCGCTTTCAATGACTTGTCCTCATCATACAAAGAACTATTAAGTGGCTGCTGAGAAATATTTATTGACTTATTAGATTTTAAATTATTTGAGGAATTAGAAGTCACAATGCCATTTGGTGAATTGGCCGCATTATTATTATGTGATGTGCTAGGCAATGAGCTATGACTTATTAAATTTGATGATGTATTATTATTTGATGAACTTGATTTTGAGAAATCATCTGTTAAGTTTGCTTTTGTGTTAATGGCTTTTTTTAATGGGGATTCTTTATTATGCTGTTGTAAAAAGTTTTTTGCTGCATTAATTTTTTTCTTTGTAAATGACATTGCTGCACCTTTCTGAAGAGCAAAGACCCTTGTTGCAACAGGTGTTTTATGTACAACAATATTTTTTATTTCTAATGGATCAGGATTTTGAATATTCCTTTTGTGAGTCATGGTAACAGTTCTAATATATTCAGGAGGATTATTTATGGTAGTTGGTAAATTTGTATTTATTACATGAAGATTACCAACATTTCTTGATCTGCCTCTTCCTTTTGCAAGTCGACTTGAACTGCGTGTTATTCTTTGATCCATTTCTGATGGGAAATATTCCTATTCTATTAAATGGAAAATAGTAATAAAATAATTATTTAAATAAAAACAATATCGAAACATTAGAATATTAATAAATTTTGATTAATACATTCTATCAATTCAGATTTCCATAATAATAATGCGTTATAATATGGGAACAACTATTAAAGCTTAGTATATGGTAAGTCAATATAGAGGCAGCCCTCTTTGTTCTTTCTTATTGAAAATATTAGTCGAGCTACTTTTACAACTAAGTTATTTAGGAATAAGACAAAATTTTCCAAATGGTGTTGAAAGGACACACCATTCATTGTAATAGCTGAGAATCAATTGCACACAGCAAAAATTCCCATACAATGGCAACTGGTTTAGCAAGGAAATCTAATGAATATCACAAGAATCTCTGCTTATTAAGCAGGTTCAAATAGCGGCATTAAAATTATAAATCTCAGATATATAGTTATTAAAATATCATTTTTAAATTCAATTTATAAATAATGTAATTATACAACAAGATGGTGATATTATCAAGTTTATCAGTGTGATGTGATTAATAATTTATTACAATGACAAATCAAATTTTCACGTTCCATTTTATATGTCAATATCAGGATTTTATAATAATTTTATCTAGAAAGATATTAAAAACAAAAATGCATGTACTACAATTACATACTTAAGATATTAGAATATCAACTTACTATGACATAGTTCTTAATTTGAGGGATAATTAAGATAATGAAAATCTGTGATTAATAAAAATCCAAATGTGTGTGCTTATAAATTTACATACATATAATGTAAAAAGTAGTCATTACATAGACTGCTCTTCATAAAGAAAGTATCCATAAAATTACATATGATCATTTCCTTAAAAATTTAGAAAGCTTTATAATAACAAATGGCTGTCCATTAATTTAAGTCCTTTAACAAGTTACTAAGACATGAAAATACCTTATACTGCTTTGTCAAATCTAATCAGTAATAATTTGTTTTCTGCATAATACCTTCAAGATGCTTAGTACGAAAATTTGATATATGTTATGAAAATTTTTGAATCAAATTTCGTTTATGATTAAAGTTGACAGAATAAAGAGCATTTCGAATGCTGCTAGATTCAACAAAATATATTTTCAAGTTATCCTATATTATCTAATGTAGGGTTTATATTTTATATGCATTCAATATAAAAAATGCATATTTATGATCATTTTTCATAATGCACCTTTTCAGGCACTAATTGCAGTAAAATTTTATCAAACTTTAAATTTTTACAAACTTTCACACATTTTTAATTATTTTAAAGATTGTTTTTTTTTTAAATCAAGAATTGAAAAATTAGAAAAACCATCACAAATACTTACTGAAATCTTTTTTTAAATGATTTTAAATAGCATACAAATAAAAAAAAGTATGATTACTAAAAGATTGTTTTGGCATTTAATCAATTCACTCTTAATCAACATATGACAAAAATTGTGCTTCACTAATCACTTAATTGATGCTTATCAAAAAAATTGCCAATCTCTATTTTGTCTGTTTTGAATAAAAATTAATTCAGTAGATATCACTCCGAAGTCCTTCGTTAGATTAACTTTTTTTTTAATTCCACTTATTTATAAATATTTTTTATTTCTTGGACTAAAAAGTCAGGAAACTATAATTTGAATTATTCGAACATTAACAGTCAATAGATACATCAAATTAGCAATAAATAATTTTTTAAGATTACTAAGTATGCTTTTAATAACAATGAAGAATTATATAATCAGATAAACAAAAACAAAAAAAAAGAAACATTATTGTTAGGTCTTGTATTAAACAAAAATGAAGATTATCCTTTCTCCAAATTTCATTTATATACTAATCAGAAATATCAATTCAAGAAAGAAGAAAAATTAAGGAATTTATATGTCAATAGCACTTCTTTTTGAAAAATTTCAAATAGCAACTTAGATAATTTTAAATTTCTAATTTGACAAATTTAGAATATAAAGTAACTATATCTTAATATAAAAATATTCAGAAGAATGCGAAATTTGATGAGGAAATTATCTGCTTAAGAAATCAAGTGGGTGTAAAATTGCATGATGAAATTAATGCATTTAACAACAGCACTTTGCGAAAAAAAATTAGTTAAACCGCTTGAATTTTTTCAGTTTAAAAAGACAGAATATATAAACATTAAATATTTTTCAAGATATTTCATATTTGAAAGGAAAAATAATTTTCAAATACTTGCATCGGAAAAATGTCTCAATTCATGCAATAAGCTTGTAAGTAACATAAGAGCATTTTCAAATAATCAATAAATAATCCGTGTCCAAATTTAATTAAAAAAGATATTTAAGAATTCAAGAACTGCTTTAAACCACTGAATTTCAATTAATTTTACAATACACATTTTGACAATATGTATACGATTATAAACGAAGAAGAGAGTATAAAATTTAATTTTTAGCATTATATCAAATACAAACCTCTTTTACAATACATCCTAAAAGTTGTAATTATAATTCCCACTGTTTTAATGAAATACAAACAAAATATGTCGTTCATATATCTTTGATTTCATCTTCAACACGAAAACTACTCAATTTTTTATCAATGTATGCGATTTGCGAATGCACTTACGATTAATTAATTTTATTTCAGTAGGAAAATGAAAAAAAATGTACATAATCTAAATATAATTTTACTGATATGCCAAAATAAATGTAACTTTAATTTTTCTCGAATAAAGTGAATATTCTCTACTTCCTAAAAATTATATTATAAATCTTAAATTGTCTCTAAATCCCCGAATCAAAATGTAGTTTGAAGTGAAATGAAAATGCATAGGAATTTTAAGGAAAAAATGAAAAGGAAAACAATAACAAATGATCAATACAAATTTATGTATTTCAGATTATTTTGATGGATTGAAATCTACCCATTTATTCAAGAACATCTCATTTCCTTTATTTTTATAGTATTACCGAGCAAAACATGAAATATCTTGGATTGTAATCTAAGTCTTACGCATTGAGTCTGTGGTTATCTGAGTAGTGACCGCTTAAGGAAAAATGATAAGCGAGGAAGTGCAACCACAGAAGAATACTGAAGTTATTGTCTAAATTGTATGCGATCGCTGAAGTGTTTTCAAGTATTTTCGTTGTTTCTTTTACAAGTAGCTTATATTTTGATTTAAATAGATCTTTTGTGTTAATTTCCATTCCATTTTGACGTATTCAAGCCAAAGACCGGTAAGTACTTCGCTAATGTATTCGGATTAAAAGAACTAACTGGTAATGGTATTAAGTACAGTGATATATGGGCTTCTTCAGGAGCAATACATTTTTAAAAATATAGATTTAAATAATGTATCAATTTCAAATGTGAATGTTATAATTTCAGGTGCAAACAAAGTGACTTTCAAGTGACATAATGCTGTTCTGTTGGATAATTTTTGCTTGTTTAATATCGGGTATGCCCCATATTTTTTAAATCTCCATTTAATAATTCTGATATCAAATTGTAATGTTATTTTGCTAATTTGATGTTTTAAAATGTTTTCTATTAAAATGCCGAATTTGTAGAACTACAGAAATATATTTTTTATAATTTGTATGATAATTCATGTGTTGGTATGTACCATTGCATTGTTAAACTGGTCTTTGTTTTTTATTTAATAAAATCAGCATTTCCCTATATACATTTTAACAATTGAAAGTAAAGTAGTTAAATTTAAGAATAACATATTGATGATTATGTTTATTTTACAGTTTAAAATCATAGATACAAAATTAACTTATATTCTATTTATTTACTTTAATGTTGTTTCATAAAATGTGATATAGTAGAATTTAAAATATATATATATAGAATATAAGAACTAATTATGTTAATTATTACAATAAATGTTTTATAGCTTTTAACTTTTTAAAAATTTTTAAATAACTTTTTAATTTTTTTTATTGATTTAGCTACTTTTTATTACTGACATACATATTGTTTATAAACTTTTCAAATAATTTTAGCTGCAATATGTGAAGATGTGACTCCATGCTCCTCACGAGCTACATGTGGAGCATGTTTGGCTTCTCACAATTGTGCTTGGTGTTCAGCTAAAGTAAGTATTAAATATTTCCTATTGTTAATTCATTTTTTATCATGAATTTAAAATATTTTGAAATTTCACAATTCCTATGCTTATTTTTTGAAAGAATTATTTTTTAAGGATTACTAATACATTGAAAAAATTTTACTTTTAATTAAAAAAATAGCTCGCAGTACAATTTTCATTCACTGTGTTTATATGCAATTTAATTACTTTTAAAAAATTGCTGTAGTTATTAGATATTGAACTATTGCAATAATTATTTAACTGACTTACATTTGTAGTATATTTTTTAGTTTAATTTATTTATCTTACTATTTTGGATTAACAAGAAAGCTATTAGTAATCTGTAAGCAAAAGTTTGAGAGCTTTAAAACAAGTTTTGCCTTTATTCGTATTTGGATGGCAAGTGTTATAAAAAAATTTGAGAGCACCATTCTTCCTTGTAACACTACTTACAACATTCATGAATTGGTCTGATTTTTTAAATGCAAATGTTTTTCAACTCTAATCACAATTGTCAGTCATATGAATGACAGAGCTGATAATATATTTTTATAAAAAAATAATTTGCTCACATTTCAAAATTTTACTCTTCATAAATTCATTGTTAATATGATTGCCTTTTATTTAAATAGGTTTATAAAAGAGGTGCTCCTAGGTGTGATAAAATTGGTAACTTAAATGAAAGAGGATGCCCAAAGGATAATATTGTAACTCCTGCCACTACTTCAGAAATTTTGGAGGTAAAACTTTGCTTTATTGATAATGTTTTGTTTATTCCAAACATTTTTTCCAAAACTCCTTTAAATAGAATTATAGTATAACACTTTTATCTCATATTTGGTGCCTAAGAATGGAATAAAATTCTGTCCAAACTCATTTTGTTTTTTTCTGTTTCCTGGCTAACACTGAAGATTAGCCATTTAACTGATGACCATTTCTTGACATTATTTTTATATATAATTGACTTTAACATAAAAGTGAAAAATTGTGTATGTTCATTCACCTTGTCTGTACAATCACACTTCATTTTACCATATGATTTGTGCTTTTATGCTATTGCTTCTGTTTATTTATTAAAGGATATTTTTAATTCTAGAAATAATATTTTAAATAAGTAATATTTAATAATATTTTTGATAAAAAGAATATTTTAAATTAAAATAATTTTTTATCGAATTGATATATTTATATTAGAGTATATCCTAGTTTATCGAAGAATATATATTATTTCTATCTTACTGAATATGTGTATGTGAGGATGATTTTAAAAATTAATTTTTTTTTTTTCAGAATGAACCTTTAAGTGATGCTGGTGCTGTAGCTGGTTCTGCCATTCAGTTGAAACCACAGAAATTGAAACTTTCTTTGAGAGCAGGTAAATATATTCAGCTCATTAACAACAATATCTTTTTATTTAAACTTTAATTTTTGTATGTGAGTATGAAATCATTTTTTTTCCTCTGAATAATTTAGGAGATCCTGCTAAATTTAAAGTTACTTTTAGACAAGCTGAAGATTACCCAGTAGACCTTTATTACCTTATGGATCTTACTTTCACAATGAAAAAGCATAAAGAAACACTGGCTGAACTAGCAGATACTATTGGTAAATTTTTCATTTACTTCAGGATACATGGAATATTTCTTAAGTATTTTAGATAAATTATCACCTTTTTTTTCTGGTTGTTTAAAATAATAATTTTTTCATTAAATTATATGAGCCCAAATGTTTTTGGCAAGATAAAACAAGGTAGTTTTCATATAGACATATATACCCTTGTGATTTAGTAGAAAACATGAAGAGAGTTTAAAGGGGCGGGGTCATGAAAAAGTTACTTTTTATTTTATTTAAAAAAATCACTGCAAACTGAATGAAATTCTTGTAAATAATCTAATTTTGATAGTTTGCTTTAGTCAGTAAATATTATTTTTGGGTCTTTTTTTATATAATTAATGATTTTATAAGGAAGCTTTATATTGATGAACAGTTCATGAATAAATATATTAAGTTGCCCCATCTTGATATAAAAGAAACAATTTGATGAATTCATTGTTTTTTTTTTTTTTATTAACTATCAGAAGTTTCCGGTTGATACCATAAATTACTTGGTATAATACCAAAATGACTTTTAACTTTTCTTGGAATTGGCATTGGAATAGGTTACAATATTGCAGTCATTGATTTCCCCCTCCATTCTTTAAATCAACAACCGATAGAATAAAAAAAAAAGTGAATTATTCTGAATTTCTTAAAGCAAATTAATTATTCAATGAAAAAAATTATGCTGTTTTGTAAATTAAGCATAACTTTATTACTATTATTATGTGTACTGCTGATGAATCCTTTTAAAGTATAAAGATTTTTCTTATAACAATTAAATCAACATTTTTTTAAAAATAAAATTGATTTTTTTCACCTAAAAAGAATGAAGAATTCTTTTAGAAAATTAAATCTGTAGAATCCTTAGTTGAAATCATAAATGAAACTTATTAATGTATTTTTTAACTTGTGTAAAACTAAAAGTTGTAAGTTTTGAAAGCCCTCCAAACCTCTAAACTGTGAAAGCTTTCATCTTTTTCCCCCCAATTAAGAAATGGTACAGATTCAAAATGCAGCTGTAGCAAGATCAACTTACTCCTTTTAATCTTCATTCATCATTTCTGACAAGTTTCATATTAATCATGGAAGGAAAAAAATAACTCTCAAAGTTGATTTGAAAAATTCTTGCCTTCTTTGCTTGTTTATTTATTTATTTTTCTTTCATCAAATATATTAATACTGGCAAACTGTGATCATCACACTTTTTTTTATTGTTTTATATTTTGTTTCAGCCAGCCTTCATTATAAAATATAGTCAATAAAATATGATTTATAATTATCTTAACTTCATAAATTCAGTTTGATATTTAAAATAAAAATAATAATTTTTTAAAATTATTTTGTTTATTTATTTTGGCTAAATGTATAGATTAAATTGTACTGAAATGCTAATACTACAAATTATTTTAATTTTTCAAACATTTAAATATATATATTAATGGAGAAATGCTTATTTAATGTATTTTGTTTCCCATATTTAGAACCTTGTGTTAGTTGTTTAATTTTTTTTCCTCTTCAACTTTTTTATTGACATAGTGTCTTTGTTACAGCTGAAAGTATGAATAATGTTACAAAAAATTTCCGCCTTGGTTTTGGATCCTTTATTGATAAAGTTGTAATGCCTTATGTTGATATGGTTCCTGATAGGTATGGTTTTTTTTTTTAACATCAAATATTAGAATTAAGTATATCAATATTGTTAGTGATAGTTATTGATTTTTTTTTTGTATGCATGTGTATATGTTTGTATGTGCTATTTTGCAAGAAATGGCTTATTGGGGTATTTCAATACAAAAAAGGGTAATTTTTATTTTACTCTTATTGCTGTAAAAGTCACTCAGTGAATTATTATTTTTATTTTTAAAGCATTTCATCAGTTAAAAAATAAAAATCTTAATTTGAATCAAAAATCAGTCTATTGAGGATATATCTCCTATTTATTACTCTTAATTTTTTTTTTTTTTATGTAACAGATGACAGAAGATAAATGTTAATAGATTTCATTTTGATTTGCAAAATGTAATGCCACTTTTATTATAATAAATTTAAAATATTGCATAAGAATTTTAATAAATGTTAATAACTTTCTTTGATTTATTTTTGTAAGAAGAAAGCATTCTTTTCTAGGTTACGTAACCCTTGTCGAGATGTGTATTGCAATTCTCCATATGGTTTTAGAAATCATCTGTCTTTGAATGATGATGTTACATTATTTACTGTAAGTTTTTTTCACTTTTTTTATGAATTGCAAATTATCTTATTGAATGGCCTTTTAATTTAGATTCTTTCTTATATTTAAGCTTGTTTATCTGAAGGATTTTAATTTCATAAATTATTTTTTATTGTGATGCGTATTTTCTAAAGAACTTTTTACTAAAAGTTGATGGCAAAAGGCTATGGAATGTTAAAAATAAACTTGTTAGAAGATAATAATTATTATTGAATACCTTATTGTTTTGTTTAATTTTCTATGTATACAATAAATTCGATTCATGCATACCGTTAATATAAATTTCTTTTTAATGCTATTTAATTTGGAAAAATAAACCTATTTCTATTTTTTTTATTTGCTTGCACTTGTAATTTTTTATACATTTCTATAAATCTGACTGTTATGATTTTCTTTTTCTGAAGATGAAACTATGTTACATTTTAGTTTCTTTAGCCCCATAAAGTAGTTGAATTAATTGTTTCCTGTGACTTAACTTTTTTAATGAATTCTTTTTACTATTATACTGAAAATATGGGCACATTTCTTTTTTTTTTTTCCCTCATACGTCTGACATCTCAGCAGGAAACATAGTTGTTTAGTAAATCATCTTGAATAGATAATATGCTGTAAAATTCATCTCTAAAGTGGGAAATTCTTTTTTTTTCCCCTTTCTTATATATGTATGTCCTTGCATTTTCACAGAAAGAAGTTTCTAGGGCAAATTTATCTGGTAACTTAGACAATGCTGAAGGAGGATTTGATGCTATAATGCAAGTTATTGTCTGCAAGGTGAGTTTATTAGATTTACTTCCCTTCAAATATTTTTGCTGACTATTTTTAATTTTGTTGTATTTGATTGTATTTTTTAAAAATTATTATGAATCCCTTATTAAGCAGTTAAAAAAAAAGTTTTTAATGCTGTAGATAATTTGTGAGATTGTAATTGCTTATTTTAAAAATTCTATTCTTTTTCCAGGAAAAAATTAAATGGAATGATCGTTCAAGAAAAATTATTCTGTTTGCTACAGATGGTATTTTTCATTACGCAGGAGATGGAAAGGTTTGTAATTTACTGGAGATGCAGATTTTGAGATGGTCTAGCCACTTTGACAGATGAATTTTATATTTAAAAATAATTGTTTACATTTTGTAATATACTCTTTCATATAGGTTTTAAACTGCATTGCCTTTTTATTTGCTTCTATACTTTATGCATGGTGCTTTCATTTTTCTTTAACTTTGCTGCATTCTAGTTTTCTATCTATGTGAAGTGAAATCTTCTTGCTTTTGTACATTGTGTGATTTTATATTGAGCTCAATTCTCCTATTTATAAGTGTCTGTTTCTTTAGCTATTTCAGTGTACTTTTTCTCATTGGCTATCTTTCTCCCATTCTTTACTTGATGGGTAAGTTCAGGTTTTTCTATTTTTAGTTCCAATTATTTAATATATTATTAATAAGATCAGAGTGCTTATTATTATTTTGTTGCTATTTTCCAAAGCATTTTGCAGAGTTCTTTATTATTATTATTTTTTATCAATATGTATTCAAAATCATAGTTCCCACTAAAGTACAATTTTATTTAATTTGTTTTTAAAAAAAATCCTGTTACTTTTTTTAAACTTAGAAAAAAGAATTTCTTAAAATGTTATGCAGTTTGGTATAAAATTACTTTAATGATATTAATACAGAATTTATAATAGTAAATTCCATAACTATTATAGAATATTATTCTGTAATACTTCTCATAATAGAATATCATTACAGTAATCTTTATAAAGCTTACAAATTGGATTTACTTCTTTAATTCCTTAGAAAAAAGGGTGGAAAAATCTAAATTTGTAATTAATGTTTTTGGATATGGTATTATTACATCTACAAAATTTTTTATAAAAATTAATTGCTTCAGAATTTTTTGTTTTTCTTTCTGTGTTGTGCATTTAGTAGTTTTTAAATTTTAAATATTGTACTTCTTCTTTTTTTTTTTTTTTTTTTTTTTTTTTTTCAAAATAACTAATAATTTTTTAAAGCCCTATAAGTAGGGATTTTTTTAATATCTGAAAGTAAAATCAACATGCTACATATTGGAAAGTATTATTTATATGCTGCACTTTAGTTTTAATTTATAATGTGTAACATTTCATTTCAGCTGATATAAAAAACAAATAAATTCAGAATTTTTTAAATTCTTTGTGTTTTGTGTAACAAACAGTTTAAATTGAATTAACTTTTAAATTATTTTACAATCAAATTCTTTTGAACTTCCTTCTGTCCAGAATTGGTATTCATGACGGTTTAGTTGTTACATTGGAAGTGGTTTGAATTTTTATTGTTATCATTAATTTTTATTGTTGTTTAGTTTTATTGTTAGCTTTCAAATACAAAAAATATTATATACATATATATATATATAATTTTGGTTTTAAAAAAAATTGAAAATTGCTTGTGTAAAATACCATGTGTTTTTTAATAATTATGACTTCAAGACTTTCTTTGAACCTTCTATTAATCATTAACAATATTTCCAAATTGTTATAATTATTTAAAATATTTAGAAAAAGGTGTTCTTATTCATGACTGAAAGATAATTTTGGATTTTTTAACAATTAATTCCGAATACTTACTTATTCTCCATAGGACTTTAAAATTTCATTTTGACAGAAATTATGTTATTATTGCTAACGTATTTATTTCTATAGTTAGGTGGAATTGTAAAACCCAATGATGGCAGCTGTCATTTAGATGAAGATGGCTATTATACTGAAAGTATATATCAGGTATATTTTATTAGTATCTCGTATGAAAAAGAAAAAGGAAAAAAAAATGTTCTATTCAATTTTAGTAAATAAGCCAAATGTGAATGTAGCAATAACTGTTGTGTAAAATGCATTGATATTAGTTTTAAAAATGCTTATTTTTATAACTTTAAAAAAAAAATTTAATATATTCACATTTTAGCTAATAACATCTGAAATGTATGCAATCCTGCAATTTAGAGTATTCAGAAAATGTAACTATTAAAGGACTGTAAAATGATCTGAAAATAGTTTAAAAAATCTTGACTAATGAATGTCAAAAAGTTTATTCTTTTCCCCCGCCCTGAAATACGCTTTTTTTTTTTTTTTTTTTTTTTTTTGTCTTGAGCAAAATTAACTCTTTTTATATTTCATTAAGCTTCCAAATTGTTTATTTTTTTATTTGATGATTTATAATGTAAGATCGTTACTTACAGAAATTAAATTTCCAATAAAAGAAGAAAAGAAAAAATTAGAAATCAAGTTATGCCAATAAAGTTAAGAAAATTTTGTAAGTGGTGGTAATGTATTTAATAAATCTTTAAACAATATTTTGAAGAGTGTTTATTTTTGTACAGTTGTATTTTATTAACACTGGTCAATATTGAAATAATAGATTTAAGTCAAATTAGAAATAATATATATTATCTTGAAATTAATATTTTTCTGTATTTTAAGGTTATTTTATGTTCGTTGGAAGTTCTAATAAAATAATAGTATTGTCATTTATGTGTTAGTTTGGGGGTAAAATATCATATCTTAAAAAGTATGCATTCAATCTGTAGACTTATATCATTTAAATTGATAATCTGTATTTTCCAGGAATATTGCCTGATTATTCCATAGTGATGAACAAATATTTTCTATCTTGTGTATTTGATTGTAGAACCATTTCTCTACTTTTGTTATAACAGTTTACTTATCCAGCAAACTATCTTAATATTTTTCTGTGCTTTTTGTTCGTAGGATTATCCATCTTTGAGCCAAATAAATAACAAGATTATTGAAAATAAAATTCTGATCATATTTGCTGTTCCTGATTCTGAGTTGGCCTTGTACCAGCGACTGACTACGCATGTAGAAGGAACTTATGCTGAGAGATTAGAAAGTGATGCTTCCAACATTGTAGATTTGATTCAGCAACAATACAATGTAAGTTTTAAAAAAAGGGAAAGGAAAAAAATTATATATATATATATATATATATATATATATATATATATATTGTGTGTGTTATTGAGGACATTGTATATAGATAATATATTTAATGTAATATGTAAATAAAGGGACTATATTCCATAGTTTGTAAGTCAATAAATTAATGATCACTTAATATAATGCTGAATATAAAAATATTCAGAGCTGCAAAATAATGTATGAAAATACTCATTATAGAATTTTAAGTTTTTTTTTTCATTAAATTTTAATTTGTGCTCTTAATCAAAATTAAATTGAAGAAAATCTGAAATACTTAATATATAGTAATATGCTTAAACATTCAATTTTTATTTGTTTAACTTATTCTGCATTTTGTTGGTGAAGGTTAATGTAGTTTAATTTCTTAATAATAAAAAATAGAAAAGTGTAAATTTTTCAAAGTGATGAGAGAAACCTATATACTGAAAACAATTATTGCATTCTTGTAGTATAAAAGTAGTAATTTACAACTGACTTTGCAGTGAAAAAATTTTAAAAGCATGAATTCATATATTATATGCTTTTTATGAATTTTATTTTTTATTTTTACCTATTTAAATTTGCATGAGCATTGTTATAAGAAATCATTTATGTGGAGTGCAGAGTAAGAATCTCCTTTTTAATTTAATATTGAAACAAAATTAATCTCTGTCTTTAATTGTAAAAAATCTTTCTTGGATATTTTAATAAAAAAGTATATAAACTATTAAGTTTTTTTTTTTTTTTTTTGCTATATTTTCTGTACTTTTTTTTAATAGAAAATCCAATCTAAAGTGGAACTCAAGGACACTGCTCCAGATTTTCTGAAGATATCTTATTCATCAAGTTGCTTAGGGTTAGGGTGCATTATTTATATCTACTTTTTTCTAAATTTGAATATAAATTATTTTTAATACTGATTTTCCTTATAAATAATTGGCTCTATGCATTTGTTTATTGATATTAATTATTAATTTTTCATAATTATATATAAAATGTAATCAAGATTATCTTCAATAAATGTTAAAAAATACTTTTTATTAAAATTTAAAAATGTGCCTATTTTAATGTGTGTGTGTGTATTTTCTCTCTCTCTCACTCTTTTTTTTTTTTTTTTTTTTTTTTTTTTTTTGCTCATTAATAGATTGCCAGTCATTGTTAGTTATCAAAATGTTTCCTTTATTTTTTTGTTATATTAAACACAATTAAGGAATAAAAATATGACATAAATAATGTGAATGTTTTTTGGAGGAACAAATTGCATGATTACTTTATTTTGCAATTTGTGCCTAACTTTAGTAAATGGCTAGAAGAAAAGGAAAAAAGCTTCTTGGGGAAACCAAACTTAAACACATAAAAGATGATAATTTCAGATTGATTGAAAATTCAATAAGCATTAAAAAATTAAAATGGCAAACACATAAATTTAAGTAGATACTTTTACAACTATATCTATGTGTGTGGATTTTCTTTTCTCAGTATTTCAACTTCGTTGTTTTGTCTATCTCCTCTCCAGATTTTTTCCCCCCTTCAAAAACATGCTAAAAATTTATTACCACTGTATTTTCAGATAAATAATTGACCTAAAATTTATTTAATTATTGTATTCTTTTATCTTTTAACAGCTTTGGTAATGGTTTAATATGTGGTTGACTCAGTTTTATTTGTAAATTTCCTTTAAATTAATTAATTAATTAAAAGTCAGGTTTTCATTAATCTGAAAAGTATAGATGTTTTCTGATGAATGAAAACTTGAAAATTATTTTTGAACTTATTTAGTAGAAAAAATTAATCAATTACCTTATTATAAACACAACATTCTACTCTTTATGATACTTGTATTAAAAGGGTTAATTCATATATTATATTTTTCTGATTTGGAATAGGTTTGGCATAGTACGATTTTTCTGAAAATGCACAGATTTAGCACAGAAAAACCCTGAATTTGACAAACTGATGAATATATATTTTACTAAAAAAATCCTCAATACATATAATTAATAAGAAATTAATGCTCTAATTATTTAGATCAAATAACTATTTAATCTAAAATTTTCTTAGATTAAATATAATTAATTACGCTGAGATATGTATGTAATATATTTTACCAAATAATTTATTGTGTGTGTGTGTGTACATATATATATATATAATTGATGTTTGTAGTGAAGAAGTTAAAGATGTCAACTTTTGTGAAGGCTTAAAAGTGGGCACTACGGTAAGTTTTTTAAGAATTGAATCTAAAAGTTTACTTAAAGTATCTTAAGTTCCTTTTGATTTTTAATAAATAGTTTTTCTAAGTTGTTTATTAAAATCATAATAGGTGGATTTTGATGTAAAAGTTGAACTCCTAGACTGTCCTAAAAACATGAGCCTCTGGTCACATAAGATACAAATATCACCTGTAGGTATTAATGAAGATATATCTTTGGATGTGGATTTACTTTGTGAATGTGATTGTGAGAAACCTGAATATGAGGTAACTCTTTCTGTTCAAGTGATTATTATTTTTTATTAAGTTATTTATAATCCTCAATTAATTAAGAATAAAAAGGGAAAACTAAACATCTTTGATGCATTTTTAAAGTATGATATTTCATTAAAATAATTTTGTAAAGACACTTTATGACTTTTTTAATGATTTATCAATGGATATTTTGAAGGCAAAACTATTGATTAAGTAAAAGGAATGAATTTAATGTAATTGGCAAATTTCTTATGAAAGTTTGAAATTCAGTTTTATAGCGAAGCAAAAGTTTTGGAATAGTAGCTTGGATGAACACACCTGATATGAAAATTGTTTGCGAGCATGCATTTGCACATAAATTGACTATACTAATATACTGTAGATCCATATTTGATTCACAAAAAAAGAGGGAAATGGGACAAACAACTGTTTTTTTAAAAATAATTAATAAGTTGACAAAACTTCATAAAAAATAAAATAAAAGCACTTAATCTGAGTAAATTTTAGTATAAAAATTTGTTTTTACTTGTGTAGAATTAGTCATATTTCATAACAGTATATTTTTAATTCATAAATGGTATCAATATTAATTTAGGAAATAATATTTGTTATACATTTATTGATCCTTGAAACAGTCATTCATTTATTTTGTTCCATTTTACTTTACAGTATAAAATTCAAAAAAAAATTTGCAAGTTTTTTTTTTATTATTATTTTTCTACAATTTATAATTTTTTGCATATTTTGAAATAGTTGTATGCGTGCTCAATGGATTAATGTCATTTAGTCAAAAATAATTGCCCCAGGATTGATTATTTTAACTTTGAGAAATAAAATATATTGGAACCTTGCTTGAATATAATTTGGTCCCAAATCTTACTGGTAATATAAAATTATCATTAAAAGAAACTTTTTTTTTTGCAAGGATCCCTTTTAAAAAAAATATCTTTAATTCCAAAAAGAATACTTTTTTTTTTGACACAACATTACTATTAAATAAATTTGTGCTCACATAGTTGCTGCCTTTTTTGGGTGATGCTTTTCGTTGTACAATGGAATAATTTCCTTGGCATTCAGTTACGCCGTAATTTCTTTGGCAATTCTGGATATATCTTAAAGACCCCGATCAATGCCATTGCTATCTACCACTAACCCTAAATTTGGACCAAAGGTATAGTCTCCGTAATACAGACTCCACAGGGATACGTGCAAACCCTTCTGAGTTGCATTCAACAATGCTATCCTGCCAAAACTTCTTTCTTGTCAGTATAAGGTTCCTCTTTAAAAAGTAGTCAGTACAGATACAATTAAATCCAGCATGTGATGGCACTGTATCTTTTTCACACTCATTCTGCAAAACATTAAGCATGTTACTTTTTCACATTTTGTTTTGGTCATTATATTAACCACAAAAGTACTGTGTTTTGATAGTTTTCATTAAATTAGATTTGAATGTAGTTTAAAATTGTGCTTGTATTATTGGCTTTAAAAAAATGTTAATTGATTTTATAAATCTCATAGCAATCATGTCATTTTTATTTGAAGAACTGTTATGCTATTTTTTAATACTAAAATCACAAATATTTATTGATATTAAAGGTGACATGTATCATATTTTTATATTTTAGGTTAATGAAAACATGCCCTTTTTGATAGCATTTATATAGCTTTACTAATTTGTGATATATGAACATTTTTTAAGGTATACTTTAAATTAGATGTAATAAATGCCATTCTTATTTGGGTGTAATAATAAAAATTCTTGTGCAAATAGTTTCCCTAAAAGGTTTATTTAAATCTTTTTCAAAAGCATTTCATTCAATAATTTTTGTTAATTTTTAAAGTGTTATTTTTTTAAAAAATAGGAGCTCCTTAGTCCTGAATGTAGCAATGCTGGTACATATGCCTGTGGCATTTGTAATTGTGAAGCTAACTTTTTTGGTAGAAAATGTGAATGTCAAGGTGATGATGTTGTGAAAGAAGATAAATTGTCATTGTGTAGGAAGTAAGTTTTAAGTGAAATTAATGGTTTTTGAAATTTTTTTGATTTTATTCTCAATTGCAACTAATTATATATTTCTTTAAAATAGAGATGAAAACAGTACACTTTGTTCTGGACGAGGTGATTGTGTGTGTGGAATTTGTGATTGCTATGCTGGACCTGTATGTATTGCATGTTTATTTCTATTGTATTTATCTGTTTAATTACTTAAACAGATAAAATCAGATTAAAACAATAACAGATAAAATAAAACAATAACAAATAAAACAGATAAAAACAGTTAAATCATATAAAAATGAAAACTTTATTGTGTCACTTTAGTAACATGTAACCACAAATGACAGTGATAGCTTCACAATTTTTGGTGATATTTAGGAAAATGATGTCTATAGTTGTCCTGCTTACAGCTAACATTCAGTTTCAATTGTTTATGGCAGTGTTATTTTTTAATTGTTTATGACTTCAATTATTATGTGCTTTTTTCATTTTTTTTTTTTTTTCAAATGTATCCTGAATAGGATTGTCAAATTAAAAGTGTGCAGCAATGTGTTAAAAGAATTCATGATTTGGTTGCCTTGCCTGTTTACAATCATAATGCAACTGCAAATAATAAAAATAAAGATATCAAAGGAATGCGTATTAAACCTTTTGAATGAGAAAAAGAATGTTTTATCTCCTGATATCACCTCTAGTGGGTAATAAATGCTGCGCATAAGAAATGTTTTTTTTTTTTTTTTCTATAAATGTTGGACCTTCTCCACTTCTTTTCTATGATTTGGCAACTGATATGGGAACGTTCATATGCATAAAACAAGTTTTTGTTTACTTATTAAAAAGTGGATGTAAAAAGTGAGAGCAATATATGTGTGAAAATCCATTTTAAGAATATTCATTATTTTCTTTTCATTTCTTTTGATTTCTTTCTTTCTTTAGATTTAACATTATTCATTTATAATATTTCCAGAGCAGTGACTTAAAAATTTATGGTGAATACTGTGAGTGTGATACTTTCTCTTGTGAACGAGACTCCAGTGGGCTAGTATGTGGTGGAGAGGAACGAGGAAGGTGTTGTGGTGAATGTGTTTGTAATCCTGGATGGACAGGATCTGCCTGTGAATGTAGAGCCACCAACGATACTTGCATTGCTCCTGCAGATATTGAAACTGGAAGATTCTGCAGTGGACGTGGGGAATGTGTTTGTGGTGAATGTCAATGTTACAGAGATGATGAGAGGGGATATTTTGGTGGTCCTTATTGTGGTGATTGCAGTGTGAGTTTATCTTTTGCTTATAACTAAAACTAATTTTAACTCAAAAAAGCTATTAAGGAAATAAATTGTGTTTTTGTTTGTAATAGTTTTTCACATTCACAAATAACTGTTTTAATGTGACAGATATTTTAAAATTTTCACAACAGTATAGAAATAGACTATATGTTGTATAATATACCATATCTATTTAAATTTGTTGTTGAGGGTAAAATTATTTTTATTTATTTGAATTAAAATAGCATTATTGTTTGATGATTTTCACTTATATAAAAAGTCCTTTGTATTTCTGATTACCTACATCAAATTGGTCTTTTCTGTTTTCTTCTCTGTACATAAATTTAAATCAAATATTATGGCTATCCACCTAGGAAAAACTTCTTGCTCTGGCTTATTTATTACTGTTATATTCAATGTAATTATAGTAGTTTTGGTACTTTCATTAAAAACATTGAGAGAAACAAATTAACTAGTAAATTAGGAACAAATGAAATCAAATAGGATCATATTAAATAAAAACATTCTCCCCCCCCCCAAATAAAAAGTGTTAAAATTCTTGAAAGAAGTTTATATTTAAATGAAATTTCATCTCATTTTAATGATCTGCATATTTGCATTTTGGATCAATTAAATCACCTTTTATTTATATCCAGATCATATAAAAATTAAATACTTTTGCCTTTACGAGATTTTATAAATTATTGCAAAGTAATATGAAAATATTCTTCCATTAAATTATAAATAATGCATTTTCCTATTTTAATGTATGCATCTCTATAATTTTACTAAAGAATTGATACAAAAGGAAGAACATGTCTGGTAGACTTTTTGCAACTGGATGAAATGTTTCAGTTATTTCATACTTTTGTTATTTAGCCAGATATGGCTTCAGAGATCAGACTATGCATATACATTGCAGTTAAATATGTAGCACATTTTTATAATGTATACTCATTTTCTTTCTAATATTTATTGCTTGATTATTTTTCAGTTCCAAACATGTGAGGGGAGGTGTACAGAATTTCGGGATTGTGTGCAATGTAAAGCATTTGATGTAAGCCCCTTAGATGAAGAGGAATGCAACAATTGTACTATAGTACCTGAACTGGTTGATAATGTGGATGGTATATATATTTTTTTGTTTCCCTTTAGCTTAATTATTACACAAGTAAATGGCTATTTCTAAGTGTATTGCTAAACAATAAATTTTGTGCAAAAACAAATTGATATACCTCAAAGTCTGTGATAATTTAAAATATATATATATCGTTTTTTCTGGGTGGAATCATGGCTTGTCTTTGGTGTTGATATCTATTTTGTCTTTTGAGTATGTTATAACCAGTTTTGATATATCTTGTAAATTCATCTTAGATAAATTTCTTTACACCAAAAAAAAATGACTTCCATTCACTTAACACAAAAACTTTTATAAAAAAATACAAAATACATTAATTGTAATAGGTAAAATAACTATTTCATAGATATTTTATCTTTTTAAAAGAGAAAATAACTTTAATATCAGCAAGGAAGCTAATGTGTCATTAAACCAAATCATTTTCTCTGATCATCCACCACCCTTCACATTTTTTTAAATAACTCAACATCTTATTAACAGCTTAGAAATAGGCATTAGAACAGGCCGTGAATATTTCAATTCACCTTGTTAAATTTTGAAAAAACTCCTTCCATCTTAAAAATATTAAAATTATCTATTACCAGAAATGGCACACTATTTTTGTAATTACATAAGATGATAGAAGAGATCGACTTGCCTGCAAATTATATATATATATATATATATATATACACACACACACATAGATACATACACACACACATAACTACAAAAGCATTAAAATAATTTAAACCCATTTCCTGAGTCAACAAAATTCCTGAGTTTTTGCTTGGGTTAATTTCTTAATTTAATATATACGGCTTAATTTCTTAATTTAACCATATATATATCTTCCTTTTATTAAGAATAGCATTTTCAAGCAATAAAAATTAATTCATTTAGTATATCTTTAAACATTTGCTTGAATTTTTTATTTTCTATTTTCATCAATTGATGATTTTTACATTTATATGTGCTACATTTTTTTATGATTGTATGTATAGAGTTTAAGTATACAGATCATAGATATTAATGCTTTTTGAGTATTATTCATACAAAAAAACGTACATCTCTATCTATTCTTCTGATTGTAGATATTTCACAAAATGAAAGAAAATGTATTTTCAAAGACGAAGAAGATTGTTCTTTCACTTTTGTTTACGGCTATGATGATAATAACAAGCCTATCATTAGAGTTCTTCAAACGAGAGGTTAGTTTAATAGTTTTTATTTTTATTTCTTTTTCAATTGAAATTAGACTTCCTTTCTACCCCCTGGAATTAAATTAAAAATTATTTTTTAAAACTAAAATATCAAAAAAAATTCTATCTAGTTGTAATTGTTTTATTTTTTTGTTAGTTTTATGGTAAAGTTTCACAGCTGTTATTTAATAAGTTAACACTTAAGAAAATATTTTGATTAAAGACAATTAAAAAGAGAGGATTTATAAAATTAAGTATCTGAAATATAAGAAAAAGGAAGTAAAAGGTTAAAAAAAATTTAAAATATTTTATTCTATGAAAAGAATAATTTAATTGGGGATGCTATCTAAATTTTATAAGCTTTTTGTAATAAAGTAAAATTATATAATTTATGTAAAGTATATTTAAATATATAGTTTTCTTATATTTTGTCTATTTTTTTTTATTTTATAAGAACATTGTTATGTCGTGTTTTATTCATTGCAATTATTACAGTTCAGCAGCATAGTATTTCAAAGATTTGTATTAAAAGACGCATGTTTTGTAATGTTTATTTCATTTTTCCAGAAAAATTTTAATTGTTATTTCTAAAGAAAGGAAGGGTTGGGGGAGAAATGAATTATACAAATATTCAAGCAAGATTACAATAAATTTTTTATTGTTAAATTAATTTTGGTATAATTTATATATTTTACATATGTAATATATACATTTCATACTTTCATATTCATTTTTCAGGCTGAATGATTGTATATAATTCAATTTAATACTTAAGAACTTTCTGAAAATATGTATTTGGCGAGAAGAGTGAAAGATTTTTTAAAATTAGAATTAAAAGACTTGAAAGGAGACATTTCTTGATTTTAGAATAAGATTTCTATTTATGTGTTGTATATTGTGTTTATCATATTACTTTCAATCTCATAACCATATGCTACTATTTTGGATTTGTCAAAGCAATTTGTTTGATTTCCCTAGAATGTCCAAGCAAAGAACCAGTTTTATGGATAGCATTAGGAGTTACAGCTGGAGTGTTTTTAATTGGACTCCTTGCTTTATTAATTGGAAGATTTGTCATTTATTTAAAAGATAAAAGAGACTGCGAAAGATTTTTAGAAGAAGTGAAAAAAAATACTCAATGGGGCAATGTGAGTTAATTATAACAATACTTTTTATTTCTTTTATTTAAAAGATAAGATTTTATTATTTTTTAACTGTATGAAACTTTTTATACATTTTCAGTTGAAATTCTCTAAAGTAAAATGGAGATTATTGTTATTTTTTTTTTTCAGGAAACAAATCCTATTTACAAAGAAGCCATTTCAGAATATCCCAATCCTATTTATGAGCAGACTCAGTAAACTTATATTGAAGTTTGTTTTTTTAATTACTGTTCTTCTAGTCCTTGAAAATGGATGAATATTTTCATATGTCATCATGTAACTGTTTTTGTTTTCTCTTTATTTTTTGGTGGATTGTTTCAATACCCTTCAAGAGATTTCACTACCCCTTTAATATGTTCTCTTTTATATGTTGATTCTATTATGTTGTAGATATTATTTTGCTTTATATCATACCTTAAAATAGTGAAATATATTGTTATCAATACTATTATTTTAAGTCTTTTCCTATTTCTAATTTTTTTACAGATTTTTTTTTAACTTTAATAAACTTAATGAACTTTAATAAATATAGAATAAGATTTGCCAACATATATAGTTCTTTGATTGCTTTAGTATAATTTATGGAACTAAATTTTTGTTTTGCCTAAAAAGGGAAAATTACAAGCATGTGCTTGAAAGTTTACATTCATTTGAACTGATGTACATTTTAATTATTGTAAGCCATCATTTTTAGTGTCATTTTTTTTATTAATTGTAAAAGTGCATAATGTATGAAAAGTTTCAGTTCCTAGAAATATAATAATTAATTTTTATGTATTTGAATATCTAATATTATAGTTACCTATTTGAAAATGCTGGACATTTTCTGAATCATATCAGGCATGATAGAATTTTGCTGAAAAATTTCCTGCTATATGTGTTAGTGAAAATGCTGTTTATATTATTCGAATATTAGCTATAATTTTCTAAATCCAGCCATATTACTTGGTATTAAGCTTTCTGTTACAAACGATTAATAATAGGATTTTTAAAAATAGAGAAAAATGAAAATGTGACCTTCTGATTTTATAAATAATTCAATCTTTTATTGTTCCTATTCCAATTAATATATACTTGAATTAAACTAATTAAAAATGTTCTTTTTCTAAAAAAATAATAACTGCCAAGCTGCCAATCAAGACAAATGCATGCTGTGAGCATAATTTCCTTTCAACAAATGCTTGAACTTACATACTACTTCCACCAAAAATATACAGTGATAATATTTGGCATTACATGTCGGCAATCATAGTTTTGATATATGCTTTTATAGAAATTAGTATTATTGTGTAGTGGGTGATTCCATTTTAGTTATAGTTTTGATAGTTGCCTTTCTGTCTTGTTAAATGTCTTTATAATATCTATTGCATTATAAATATTTTAAATATGTTAGTCTAGTTTGTACTGTATGTCAAGTAATAGCTCTTTGATTATATATATATATATGTTTTTATATTTCACTTTTTAAATTTAATATTTCAAAATGTACACTTTTTTTTAATATATGTTAGTGTGTATTAACATTAATTTTTTCATGTCAATCTAATAAAATTTTGCTGTGAATTGTCCAGAATAATATATATGCATTTTTTTGCATTCCATTGTTATGTTATATAACTGTTTTGTTGTCAAGTATTTTTAGCATTTTATTCATGTTTTTGCCAATTTTTAGGAAGGTTTATTTGTTTGCATTTTTTTTTTCAATGTCACATTCTTTACTTAAATTTCTTAGTAATTAAACTGTGATTCTTTTTTTTTTTTTTTTGTTATAAACTAAACAGGTACTGAAATTTGAATATTATAACTTAAATACATATCAAGCTTTTGATTGTACTAAGTTTTTATAGTATTGTTGGAAAATGCTTCAGGTATGGATTATTATAGAATGCCTTCAAAGTTATCAGATTTGTAAGTTATAACAATGCAAATACCTTTTCAACTCATTGTAAAATTTGAAGCTTCATAATTATGCCAAAGAACCATTGAGATTTAAATATCATATCAGATATCATTTATCCCTCTGCTTTATAAATACATTGCCAGTAGTATAACAAGAATAAGTGGAGCCTAGAACATAATATGATCGTTTCACACTTCATTTTTATCAGCATCCTAATAAATGTAAATGATGTCTTGGTTGATTTTATTTTTCAAAATCCTTTTGTCAGAATTGACTTTAAAAAGTTATAGAAATGTACTAAAGTTTTGTCTATGATCGTAACCTCAAAGACTGTTATCTATGGTATCAATACCCTCCTTGTCCTTTCCTTTCCACTTTAGTTGTGCTACTGTGCATTACTTATGGGCATTAGAGTTTGATGTTTTTATTTCTGTTTTAGAGCTTTATAACTGATTGTAAACGTAGATGAAGAAGCAACAAAATCCTAAATTATACTTATTATTAATACCTTTGTTGAATTATTACAATAAAATGAAGACCTGTTATGTTTTTTTACAAGAATTGTAATTTTACATTTTTAACTTTTAAAAAATTTGCATCATTGCATAATTTAAATGCTTGTCACTAATTTAATACACTACTCTGCTGTGGCAATTAATGAAATAATTTTTAATATAAAAGAAAATTTTAATACTTATAAATTATTTCAAATCAAATATAGAAAGATTTCTTTGGGTACAGGCAGGTCTGTTGAGTTGATTTTATTTTAAGAAATAATTTTGTAAAAAATAGTTTTTTTAATTGAAATATAATTATTTTGTGCTTTTTAAAAATGCTGTTTGATAAATAAAAGAATGTTCAAAGACTTCTCAAAAAGTTTGAAATACTCTGCAGAAATTGAAAGTGAAACTATTTATTAATGTATTATATTTTATTTGATTTATTGTTTTTCTAATTAATTATGAAATGCAATATTTCTTAATGCTTAAAATTTAAAAAAAAAGAAAATTAATAATTTTTTTATGTATTGCACATTATATATCTTCTATTATTGGATCTTCTTGATTAGTACAAACATGTTTTCATTTAAAAATATAATGTGTGTATTTAACCATTTCTGTCAGCTGTTTTTATTTCTATTGTTTTTATTATTATTATGTTTTTTTATTATAAAAGTTAAATACTCAGCTTTTTGTTTATTGGTTTGTTTTATCATTGCTTGAAACTATTGATTATGTATCTTTTTTTAATGTTAATTGCAGCTGATATGTTCCTAAACTAATAATTTATTATACTGATAGCTTGATTTGTGATAATTCTTTAATGCCATCCACAGTGTAAACCATCCAGAATCCTTTGTGTTCATAGTTTTTACTATTAAATGTTTATTATAAATGTTAATTTGTTTTATTGTATTTCAGTAAATTATATTTAATTAGTGATGTTTTGTTTCATTTTGTGAGAAATATTTGAGGTAAACATTATTGTAATGCAAAATGAAAGAAATAAATATTTTCTTTGCTTTTGCTTCTGTTTTTATTGTTATTTTGAATTGAATATACTGCTGTGGTAATCAAACATTGAAAGAATCTGGTGCCAGTATTTTAGTAGAGCAAATTTATAGCTTTAAGAAAAAAAGATATGTCATTTTATTTGACCTTGAAGTAACTGAGACAGTAAATCATTTCTTAAATTCTGAATTGCATTTTATAATGATTATTGCATTTGTGTTTCTTTAGAGAAATCTTAGTGGTCTACATTTTGTGCTAACCAAGTGCTGTGTGTTGATGCAAGCTTTGCTATTAAAATGCAGGTTTTAAAAATTTCGACTTATCTGGCATTTTTTTAGCCTGATTTTGTTATAATACTCTTAAGTCTAATGCAATAAGAAATTAGCATATCTTCTTATTGTTTTCTTAGGGCAATACAAATATGCTAGATAATTTGTTTCAGTTTCAGAAAGAGTTTGTCTAAAATTGAATTGCAGAACTTTTAAAATTCATTCCTTTCTTCTTTGCATCATTATATATATGCAATATTTTTAACTCTATGGACAGAAAACAATAATGATTAAGTTCTTCAGTTGAAAAATTAATTTTAAAATAATAATTTTTCTCTTAATCACTCGAAAAGTGTAAAAAGCACTTCTTTGTTTTTTTCATTAAATTTTCCATTTATGTGATTTTTTAAAACCTTATCCTATCATAATTTAAAAGGTAGTATTATCTAAATGTTCACTTTTCCTATTTTTGGAAAGATTTTAGCATTTTTGATCCAAAGGTTGAAACATCCCCCCAACATCTTCATGTTACTTTTGTTGCATTTGATTAATTTAAAAAAAAAAAATTTTTCATGGGCTTATGTGAATTTTGAATTTTTGTCATTATTTTTATGAAATTTATATACAGAAAATCAAATAGCTTCTGTTCACTGTCCGCCCCCATTTGGATTATTTTTATTAATTTTTACGAGGAATCATTTTGTAGAATTTCATTATTAGAGTCATCATATGAGGGGGGGAAAAACATCATTCAAATTTTAAATAATTACATGTATACATTAAATCAACTTTCTTATGTTGTTAAGGCATATATTAACATCAATTAAGAAATCAAAAATTCTAAATGGATGACATTTATCTTCCAATTATGCACAAATATCAAAAGACATTATATATATATACATATATAAATTAATATCATAAGCAAAGTAATAAAGAATATGGCGTAATTGGAATGGCAGTTGGGGTAATATGATGAGATTTCTTCACCTGTTGCTGGTATGTTCTTTCCCTTTTAGTTTTCTTAGTTATTTGGTTCATCGTTTAAATTTTTAGTGAATATTCTTATGTAGTTTTATTATATATTATATTATCCGGTCACATGCTAAAAGTTGCATTTCTTTAGGTTTATTTTGCAATAGTAGTTTTTTTTTATTTGAACTTCCGTCATTGTTTTATTTTATCCAGTAATGTGATAAAAAAAACATGGTTAAAATATCTCTTTAAAAATTCGTTAAAAATAGAAACTTAAGTGATACATTAAAACAAAGATGCCATTAGAAAGCTAATTTTTTAATCTTTAAATTGATGTAAAAATCATGTTTGCGCGATAATATTTTCGGCAGTTATAGCGGGAAAACGTCGAAATTTCGCTTAAATTTTAATTTAAATTCTAACTAAAAATTCGAAAAAAGGGCTCCAAGGTAATTCCTGACCTCCAACGTATACATGTACCAAATTTGGTAGCTGTAGGTCCAACGGTCTGGCCTGTGGAGTGCCAACACACACATTGAGCTTTATTATAAGTATAGATATATATTTGTTTTATTTGGTGATGTTTTTAATGTTTTTTTTTTTCTATTAAAATTGGTATGTCTCTTTTGCCTTAATTTTCGGGTCACGAGGGTTCAATACTGTTGAACACTATCCGATTTCCCCACAGAAAAAATCCATTATTTTGAATCCTTGACTGAGGGTGACCCTTGAAAAAGTCTTCAGACCAGATTCTTATTCTATTTGTTGTAATTTTGATTAAGTTGTATTCCTTCTTACTTTGCTTATATTGTTAATTTATTAAGATTCCTCTTTATTTTAGTAGTAGCTGAATTTGCGCTCACTAAATACAATGATGGGTTTTTTTAAATTTTAAACTTGTTTGAATCCAAAATAGTTTTTATTTTCTATTCCAAATTTTAGTTTTGTTCCATAATTAGTCTCATTTACTTAATTATATTAATTTAGATTTGTTTCATAAATAGGTTTTATTTCATTTTATTGAATTTTTTGTTGTTTAATTCCGAATTAAATTTTAATTTCAATTTCACCTTTATTAGTTCCGAATTAATTTTTGTTGACTCAGGAAATGGGTTTTAATTATTTAATGCTTTTATGGTTGTTATATATATATTCCTGAAGACTAACTCTATCTTTAGAGAATATGAAACAACTATCATTTTTATTTCATCTACAAAGAATTTTTTTAGAATTCAGCCCTTTTTATAATTATTTTATTTGAATAGTTAAAAAAATATTCCTGAAACATTTAAAAAATGAAATGTTTGGGTGTGTTTGCAGTTAATAAAATTCTTTTTATTCCATATCTAAAACTACTAATGCTGAAAACTGTTCCATGCCTAATGCTGCTATTTTTCTCTGAATCTTTATCCCTAAAATGTTTCTCATTGTGTCATTTTTTTTTTTTTTTTTTTTTTTTTTTTGCAATCTAAGTGACTGAATAGATAAAATTAAGTTTTTCTTGGAAAACTTAATAATTAAAACTGAGAAGGCAGATGTATTAGAAAAATTAGATTTTATCATAAACAGTTAACTTTTTTTTTTCTTTCTTTTATAAGGGCATCTATTAGCAGCAGTGTAACTAAAAAGATGCAGGCATGGCCACAACCATCGTAAACAAGGCCTCACAACCACAACCATCGTAAACACGTAAAATCGTTTACGATGGTCGTGGGCATGGCACTTGTCCTGCTTGCCATTATGAAAGAACATAAAATGGTAAAGTCAGTCAATTGTTAAGGGAAAAAAAAAAAGGATTTTTTTTTTCTTTCAACTTCTGTTTTTCAGATTCATAAGAAGTAAAATGCTTTCAATCAAACAAAGAACATACAGAGCCAAATAATATTATATAACCAGGCAATTAATTTGAATAAGATTTCTCAAAAATAGATTTGATGATTAAAATTTTATCTCTAAAATAACTGAAGTTCTTTTCAAAAATGTGAGAGTGGGAGCAATGGGGCAAATCCAGATTAAGTCCTCTAGGATTCCTTAAACAAAAAAGTTTTGGAGGTCCCCTTTCTAAACTTTAAATTACGGAAAACAAGTGTTTTTTTATCGATCTTAATTATTTTTGCAAACAATTTTGCATTGTATATTTTGAAATTTTTACAAAATATTTAATCATGCGGCCATATTGAGGAGATTTGGTTTCAGTATGTTGGACATAAAAAATAGAAATTCAAAACAATTTAAACCAAAATAAAATAAAAAAAAAACTTTTAGCCAAATTTAAATACAATTTACTTGTAGAATCTGACATTTTTTTAATATATACATTAATGATATCACTTAATTTAATTTAAATCGTAATTAATTTTCTAATTTTTATCTTAATCTATGTGAACTTCATTTTAAAATGTTCTCTTATTTTCTGATCCAATTTCTAAGTTTTAATTAATAATTACTAACGCGAGCTAAAAAAAAAGAACTGTTGACTCCATTTATTCATTCTCTGAGAGCAAAGGGATAAAAATCGTCAACAGCTATTCATCTTTTTCAGTTATCTAAAATTCCCTTTCCTAAGTGGACATGTTTCAAAGAAATCCTTATCAAATTTATCTCTCTTTTGCTTTGATATCGCAATATGTCGACATCAGAGCGACATGGCGCTCTGTACATAAAACGTCTCTCATATAATCTATATCTATACTTATAATAAAGCTCAATGTGTGTGTGTGTTGGCGCTCTACAGGCCAGACCGTTGGACCTACAGCTACCAAATTTGGTACATGTATACCTTGGAGGTCGGGAATGTGCACCTCGGAGCCCTTTTTTCGAATTTTTAATTAGAATTCGAATTAATTAAAATTTAAGCGAAATTTCGACTTTTTTCCGCTATATTTTCCAAATATAATATCGCACAAACATGATTTTTGCATCAATTTAAAGATTAAAAAATTAGCTTTCTAATGGCACCAATGTTATAATATATAACTTAAGGCTCCTATTTTTGACGAATTTTTAAAGAAATATTTTGACCATGTTTTTTTTTAGCACATGACTGGATAAAATAAAAGAAAGCAATGCCGGAAATTCAAATAATTATAAAAAAAACTATAATCGTAAATCAAGTCTAAAGAAATGATACTTTTTACACGTGACTGGATAAAATAAAAGAAACATAAAATGTGATATTTTCGAAAAAAAATAAATGCAACGCAAAGGTCTATAATCGTTTGCAATATCTAAATCATTAATTCAACAAACCTTCTTTATTTATCATGGTAAACCAGCTTGGATTTAGACAGGATATGCATTGGAATCCCGACTTAATGGCATATTTCTATAATCGTTTGCAATATCTGTATCATTAATTCAATAATTTTTTTTCAATTATAAAATGTGATAGTTTCTAAAAAAATAAATGCAAAACCAAGGTATTTATAATCGTTTTCAACATCTAAATCTTTATTCAATATATTTTTTTTCCTTTTTCGCTAAAAAAAACATATTTAATATTTTTAAAAAGCTTATTTAATATTTTGGCAGCATCACGGAAAAAAAATATTTTTAATTTCAGGCCAATCAATGCCCAGAATTACTTCAAGGCTAATGAATATGTGATTTAATTGAAAATTTTAGAACGCATTACTCATGGCGAACCAGCTGGTCGCCAAAGGCTGCTAGTATAAAATAAGTTGAATTTAATTCCAAAGTTTCTTCTTTTCGGTCGTCATACATATGCAGTGATATCTTAAATCCTAAGTACGATAAATTTTTTTCTTGAATTAGTCCTTAATATTTCATTCACTATTTTACTAGCCTTTTTTTTTTTTTTTCCTTCTTCTTTCTCTTATGTTAGCTTCATTCTAAAAGGATCTCTTATTTTCTCTTCCAGTTCCAAACCTTTTAATTTATTATTTCTAATATGCGCTCTAAAAAAATTGATGACTTGCAATTTCCTACACTAGGAAAGAAAGGATAAAAATTCTTTTAAAAGATACCTACGATTCCTTTTACTAATTCCCTTAACCGGAAGAAGCGTTTTCATAATCATTAATTAAAATCACTGAGGGAAAATTTCTATCACTTTGTTCATATTGTTGATAAAAATATTTTTTTGCAATTTTTTTTTCTTTAAATAATGAGAGCATGAATTACAACAAAAAGAAACATTATTCATTTTTTTTCCTTCTTTTTTGTGCTTATTCTGGAAATCGTCTGATTGTGAAAGAAAATTGAAAAAATATAAATTTGTGTGTTGTATACTGTTGTTTTGCTTCTCTTTTAAGCTTGAAATAAATCGTAATTGACATTATGTGTTACAATTACATGGATCTCAAAAGGAATTATTCCTTGAAGGGAACCTTGTACCCCCCCCCCCCAAAAAAAAAGACAGTAGAAATTTCGTAACTAGTTTTGAGCTAAAAAAATGGCGAATCGATTTTTTTTTCTCATTTTTAAGGAATCACTATATATTAAATCTGAATGTTTCCGAATTGCTATTAACTTTTATAATATTCTTTTTTTATATTCAAGGAAACTTATTAAATATTCTCATCCAAAATAAAAATTTCATGAAATTATTTTCTGTTTTGATCGTAAGGATGAAAACATTTGTGTAATGATTATGTGCTCCATTATTTATTAATAAAACACAAATTTTTTAAAATTATTTTTAACATAATGGAAGTTTACTTGAAAAATTTATTTAATGCAATCATTTAATAAATGTTATTTTATAGATTATTAATTTTCGATATAAGTAAGATTTCTCTTAAGAAATATCAAAAAGGTATTGATATTGATGTAATTATTATATTGTAAAAAATCATATTAGATTAGTTTTGATTACTTACATTAAATTGCATTATATTCTACTGCAATAATTTAGAAAAAGACTCAAAAGCTAATTTGGCTTAGAAACAGAGGTAACTTTTGAAGCAGAATTTGTAATAGAGAGCGAGGATCAATTCCTTAGATTGCCATTATTATAAATAATTGGTAACTGATCTAATTTTAAACAGTGGTCAGTTGAAGAAGACGAAATGAGGAGAGATTAATTTCCAAATTTTCATGATAAAGTTAAATTAAGCATGTGGCTAATCATTATTTACTGTTGTGTTTAATGTTAGATATATTCATAGCAACTCCCGAATATATATATGTAATGATATTTTAACATTTAATTTAAATCCAAATTAATTTCTGAAGTTTTATCTTAATTTAGCCCTTATCAAAGTTATTCTGAAATATTTTCTTATTTTCTGATCCGATTCCACGTTGTCTACTTAATTCAAGAAATGCTTTGTAAAAATGTTTAGTCAGCGAATCTTACGGTGAGAGTGGTTGATAAAAATTGCTGATCTAACCAAATGATTTTAAAAAAGATCCCTGTGTGTTCCCCTGCTTTGAAAGTTACTTGTTTAGAAATCCTTGATAGAATTTAAATAATAAATTAGCACTGTGAACAATATTTTCCCTATCAAAATGTATGAAAAACGAGAGAAAATTAATTTCTGCCTTTTCCGCCGTATTTATTTGTTTGTCCACGCTGCTTGTAAATATGCTGCCTGCCTCCGGAGGGCGAATAAAGTGAATTTAAAAATGAAAAGTCTTCGAAACTGCCATCTGCATCCAATGATTCTAAATTTTTACCCTTAACTACACATGTGCATGAAGACTTTTCTTTTAAAAAAATCCAAAAAGGAATTCTGATCGCAAATATTAAACCAGTTGATCATACGTTGTTATCATTTTAGCAATACAATTAAGTCGTATTTCTTGAAAAGACTCTGGGAAAAATTCTGCAAGTTCCATTGATCATGGTTTTGCAAAAACATTAGAGTAATTTTTAATGTATTTTAACTGTATAACAAATGTCTGTAGGAAAGTTGACAATCTGAGTCTAGTTTATAGATGGATCATCTAAGTTATGTAGGTTAAATAGGGTTGGGTAATTGAATAAGTTCTCGCTGTTTTCCAACGGATGGCATTACCGGAATTGATTGCGTTAGTTTTTGATAGTGATGTATCTGTTTCCAAGTACTATAAGCTAGCTTGAAATTCTAAGTATGTTATATCGTGGAAGTGAAAACAACACTATTTTTCATCGTGTTAGATATATCAAATTTCGTGCCAAAAAAAGAGTATATGCGGGCAATTTTACTGCACTATTTTATTCGAAAAAAATCTGCTGGCCATGCCCTGTTTGAAAAAACTTGTGGAGCTTGGTTTATACGCTATAAAAATAATGATTTTTATCTTGAAGATAGAACGCACTGGTGCACCGAAGAAGTTTGAAGACGAACAATTGGAAGCATTACTTCATGAAGACTCATGCTAAACGCAAGCTGAACTTGCAGAATAGTTAGAAGTTGATCACACATCAGTTTTGAAACGTTTGAAAGCATTAGGAATGATTCAAAAGTTCATTAGTTGCAGTACTAGTTAAAGTCGTGAGACATCGAATGGCTTCCTTTCAAGCTTCAAGTGTGAACAACGGCAGAAAAGAAAAGGATTTTTGCATGATATCATAAGTGGCAATGAAAAATCGTAGGGCAAACCCGGCAATGCATTAAAAGCTTCATCAAAGCCTAATGTACATGGTTTCAAGGTTTTTCTCTGCATTTGGTGGGATCAACTGGGTATAGATTATTATGACCTGCTCAAACCGAATGAAACCAGCACGGGGGACAACAAATAAAGCGGTTAAGTTTAACATTGAAGGAAAAACGGCCGCTATACAAGTAGACACAAGACCATTTTGCAGCATGACAACGCTCTGTCACATATTGCAAAACCGGTAAAACCTTGGAAGCGGGTGGGGAAGTCCTACCCCACCCGCTGTATTCACCAAACGTTGTTCCTGTCAATGCGAAATGGCCGTGCTGAGCAGCACATCTGTTCTTATGAAGATATCGAAAATTGGGTCGACTCTTGGGAAGTCTCAAAAGACGTGTCGTTTTTCCGACATGGAATTCATATGCTGTCGGAAAGGTGGGGAAACGTAGTGGCTAGAAGTGGACAATACTTTCAGTAACATGTTACTTAAAGATTTTTTATATATAAAGCATTGATTTTCACACATAAAAAAACACCCAATGAGGACTTATTTAACATCCCAATAAAATTTTCATTTTTTCCATAGCTCCATTACAAATATTGGTGGAAAGATCATTCAAATTATACGAATTGCCTCGTTATAATGAAGACCTTTGAACCATTTCTTTCCCCTGATTGCTACATTTGCTTAAAAACTGCAAGGTTATTTCAAAAATCTAACATACATTACCTTTTATCCTATCAATGCAATATCTTGCTCTAGAGTTGTTACCATCGTATTCCTTCACGACAATTTCATCCTTAAGAAATTAAAAGAGGAAACAGGGAATTTTCTTTTTCTGATATCGTGTACAAGAAGAATCTCTTTGTTTACCGACCTTCCACATAAATTTTGTTTTATAGAAATCATTATTGAAATTAAAAATCATTGTTATGTGTTTTTATTATTTATACTTTGTGCTTTCTCTATAAAAATACACAAACTATTAAAAAAATAGCTTTCAATGAATATTTATTTCAAATAATTAACATTTTTTCAATCTAATTTTCTTTTTAGATCCGAAATCTTGAAATTCGCATTGACATCAAAGAAATAAGTTTTTAAGTTCAAGGTGATCACGAAAACTATCTGGTAATGCTTACCGTGAATATTTTGTCAGATGTTTACTCGATTTTAATGTAGTAGTTTCAATGCTACTAAACGATTTCCGACCACTTTCTCTACCTTAATATACCACTATTAATTTTCTCTGTCTTCTAATGTTCCACCATCCAAAATCAAATTGACTTTACTCTACAAGTTGATAAAATCCTTAATAAAGATGTATGATAAATTGGTCACATCACAGTGTCTCTAGAATTTCAATCAAACAATGAAGTACCTTGAAATACTGTAATACTGCATTTGCATAAGCAGTTTTATTTATTGTTTTAGGCTTCGTAATAACGGATTAATGTTTCCATGATAGGAACTATAATCACAAATAAAAATTATTTCCATTTTATGTATGTAGCGCTCTCACTTTCTGTCTGAACCTTTGTCATCTGATCCCAACTCTTGAATTTCGTGAATCGACGTCAAAGATGACGCCTGTTGCAAGCCCAGATGACCTCCTGTACCAGTATGTTCCAGAGACTCTTCACTCGACGGACAAGGAGTCAGTGAAGCTCTAGTAAGTGTTAACATAGGTGGTCCAATCTCAGCACCATAAGTTTCATCTCCACTATCTTCTGCAACGTCGTGATCCAACAGTAAATTAGCGGTGCTTAGATTTTCCTGATTTTCAGCGATCAAGTCGTCCCATTCTATAGGTCCACCTTTCTCTAATGCGAATTTTTTCACGTCTGGTAAACTTTGGAATCTCGAAGATGCTTTGTCCCTGAGAGCCGCCAAGCTCCTTTCGTCGAAGGATTGCCTTCTATGGGCAGGAGCAGTATTTAAGAAGTCAGTGGGAGGTTTCTCGCTCTTGTAGAGGGACAGAACTTCATGATCTTCTTCCCTGCCTGGCGTAGCATGGAATGCCACCCATCGATTCTGTGGGTGGTTGTGACCCCTTTTGCGCAAATGAGGTCGTTTAATTGGGAATTTTTTAATTGCTTTTCTGATGGCGGATGTATCCGATGGTGTCCTTGGTAAAAGTTTTTGTCCCGTTGCTTGCTGAGCCCCTGTTTGTGGGCTAGCCATGTTGATAGAATTTTCATCAGGTGGATGAACCCTGAAACAAGCAGATTCATAAATATAAAATAAGATGAATAGTAAAGCGCTGTCTTATATTCATATAAAAATATGAACTCTGAAATTATATTCCGATATAAGCTCAGGTTGTCAGTGATTAATCCTGCAAATTTCTTAAACACATTTATTTGCTATGTTTCAATTTTTTAAAGAAGTTGAAGCTATTTACTCTCTAGCTGTTTGTTTATCTTGCAAGTTTTTAATATTCTCTATTAAGCAACTGAAAATGATTTTTATTATGGTTAAATATTGGAAATGGGTATACGCACAATATTCATTGGAAATTGTAATGAACTTAACAATAAATGGAAAACGACGAAATAACCACTTTAGTGAACTTAGGTATTCATTGACTAAATTTCTGAAAAAATAAATTAAAAAAGTTTTTAATTAAAATTTTTCCTAATAATATCAATATATAATTTTTGGAATAAAAGAAATATTTACGAAGGCTGAGTTAAATATTTAGATGAATAAATTCCCTATTCCAATTTGATAATTAAATAAAATTGATTATTTTATTAATGAATTTCCATCGAGTTTAATCTGCAGCATTCAAATATTACTGGATGTTTTACAATGCTTATGTGTTTATAGAACAAGTTTATTCTTTTTAGGAAATTTGCTTCTGTTTAGAAAGTATTCTTTTTAAAAACAATTAAAGAACAGATAAAACAATATTACTTTTCCAGTGAACTTTTTACTAATCCTCGCAAAGCATTTGACAACGCCATATACTTACCCGAAAAGAGAAGGAGGGTGTTTGCTGTCACTGGTGAGTTCGGCGTCATTGAAAAATAATGACGGGTTTGAAACTTTCCAGTTATTGCTTCCACTTTCCAGAGTTACAGTATCAAGATTTTGATTGGAAACGCTGAATCGTGTATTCAGTTTACCACCAACCAGAGTCCAAAGCGAGGCTCCCCTATTTCCCATCCCATAGGTAGCTGCTATCTTGTCTTCATCGTCATCCTCGTCGAATTCTGGAACGAGAAGATTCTGTTTCTCTTGAGGAATCCTGAAAAGAAGGTGGGAGAAGATGAAACAATGTTTGGAATAATGCATCTTAGTATGATAGTTATTTTCATACAATAGCATGTGCATTCTTCAAGTTCGAACTCGGGGCCCTTGGATTCGTAGCAGTGTAACATAACCCCTAGACAAAAGTATATACTCGTGTCCAGAAGTTATCTGGCTTATGAGCTTGCCACCAAATCACTCCGCCTCTAGTGAGTTGGATGTGAAACGAATGATGTTATAGCACTCAGTATTTTTGGCGGGCGACTTTTGCTACCGGTAGAGGGTGCCACGGAGGCTGCTTTTGTTAATTCAAAACGAGGTCAAAAATATGTATTCTTCAGGTTCGATCTCGTAACTTTGGATCCTTTGCCTTGTTGCATAACCTCTAGACAAAAGTGTACACTCGTGTCCGGATGTTGTTATCTTACCACTACAAACATTTGAAATTGAGAAAAGCGAATGCTATGTTGAAATTGTAACACCAAGTTGGGCAATTCCGAATATGAACTCAATGCATTCATAAGCAGCTGATGTATTTGAACTGCTCTTGGCTTTTAAACTATTGTATAAAATAAAACTATATTTAAATTTGATATAAATTGTATACTTCCAGAACACATCTGAGTACATATAATGTCTTTCACTACTCGGCACAGTCTTTTATGACTTAGCAAACAGGAAATTCTATCTGTCGACTATAGCCTTCGATTTCTTACAGAAATACCGACCATTGCTACAACTAACATAACTTCAAGGTAATTATTTCAGGTTTTCATCGATCAATAAAGCCTCTAGCATTACTTTTCCGGGATTTTAAAAGTTTATATATTTACAGGGAGTCGAATTCTCGTTTTTTTAAAGTTTTGAATTTTTATGATGTAGCAGTTCAATGCAATAGTTTTGTTGCAGAAATTAAACCCTAAGAAGCTTTTGGAAGAAAAACCCAGAAATAAAGTGAAATGAAGTAAAGAATTAAATCAGAAATAAAGTGTGAATAGTTTTTAAATTTGAAACTGATAAGAAAATATTAATTAATCGAATGAATATTGTTTGACAACGGATTCTAAAACCCTCCGCGCATTTGGAAGGATTTAATTCGTCAAAATAGGTGTGAGAGGAATGTTTACATTTAGCACAGGAAAATTACATAGGAATGTTTACATTTAACAATAAGATAAACTCTTATCACTGGAAAAATGAATTAAAATAATACGGACAGAAACAGCACTCTATTCACATATACGAGGGGGAAAAAATCAATAATAAGAATCTAATAAGGTGAAAATCAAGATCAAAGAATGGCGAGTTCCGATAATGTGCTCATCCTTCCGCTTCTCTCCCCTTAATGTGATATAATTGACGAGGTGTGGTTGTCTCAGAACACTGAAACGAACAATTTAAATTGAATGTGTGTGTGTCAAGTTAACAAGAAAAATTGTTTAGATTAAATTTTTGTTCGATCAATATTACGCACATAAGGAAGTTAAACAGTATAAATATAGATGAGATTCCGATTAACAAAAATAATTTTAATGATGAATGCTTATAAGCACAATTAATATCTCAGTCATAAACCAATGAGAAGAAAAGGAGCAAAAATTTATAAATATTCTGAAACGAAATGTTGAGAAATATTTGATTTGATTTAGTAGTTGCTATACATAGAATGTTTACTAGACGTTGTTTAGTTCTTATTTTACAGCCAACGAGTATTACAAATACATCAAATGAAATGTCTTTCGATGAGAAAATAATAAATAAGAAAAAATCAACGACTTGTTTACTAATCTGCAACATCCCAGGGCTAAACACAAAAAACAAGGGTGCTAAAATACAATTCGCTGAAAAGCGATCTTGAGTTCGAATGAAAGGGAAAAAAAATCTACCGTGAGTAGTTGCCAGGAGGTGTTTTTTATGGGGTACTGTATCTAGCACGAGGACAATTTTTATCATCTGTGACTACTATGTTACAAGTGAGGTTGCAGATTGCGGATGGAAATTTTTCTTCGACACCAAAAGTCATTTTTCTTTTAAAATAGAGCTTTCCAAGCAACGTTTTAAGGTCGCAATAATTCTCACCAAATATTTTTGTTTCAGAGTATTCGCCATTTGTACGCTAACATACTTAAAAAATCTTTCCGACTAAAATAAAAAATTAATTCTATCAAAATTCGCTGAAAGCACATTTAATTGAATTTTCTACCAATCAATTTTATTTCCTTGTTTGTATTTGAACTTTGATATTAACTGCAAAACTTTTTTAGAAAAAAAAGTACCTAGTAAATGTCTAAAATTACACGAAAAGAGGAAGGTTATTAGAAATAGTTTAAGAATTCTGACTTAAAACATAAATTAGGAAATCCAAATATTATATCAGAGTATTAAGAGAATTGAAATATTCTGGACTGTGAAGGTCATCTATATTTCAGTTGTTAATTCAGATGATTTCTTTAAGTAAATATTATTTTAACTGTGAAATCTATTTTTTTAGATAATAAGCTATCTTTTTTCTAAAATAGCTTAAAAATATTTGCTTTTAATAGAAAATTAAAAAAATATTCTGATAGTTAATATATGCTTATATAAGAAAATTTTTTAATTCATAATCACAAATCAGTACTAAAAATTCTAAATAAAATCATTTTAATACTAACATAATATGTAAGTGTGGATTTGTTATTTTCAAATAGTTTTCATTTTATTATTCTTAAAATATTTGTTTAAAATACGGAATATCACATAACTTGAAAATTTGAGAAAAAAAGAACGTGGTACTTTTTATTTAAAGAAATTCTCAAATATATATATATCAATACCCCCATCAAATAAATAATTAATAGAAACATTATGTGTAAAAATATAGTTAAATAAAATTCCTTACAAATGCGATATAAATATTTTTTATTTATTTATTTCCATACAAAAAAACAATTTCGCATTTTTTTTTTTTTCAAAAAAAATGACCTTTTAAAAAACAATATTATTTTATTATAAAGATTATTTTTATTACATACTTAAAACTTATTTCTTAAATTTCCAAATTTATAAAAAACATATATTTCATTTTCTCAAGCCATGAAATGTTCTTTATTTTGTAAGGGTGAAATTGAAAATTTCCTTTTTTTAAAGATTAAACCGTCCCAAGTTTCATAATTCTATTATGTGTAATTTTGTGAATTTAAATAAATATAATCCTCTGAAAGAAGAGCTCAATATTTTTTACCTTCAATATTTGAAACATAAATTTAGTTAGTGCTTTTCCAAAAAATTGTTAATCTGATCGGCATTAAAGCTGTATTTCATTGCTTTTTTATTTTAATTATAAAACATGAACTAAAAAAATTACTAAAACAAATAGTAAAAGGTTTCGATAATTAAAATCTACTGTTACTATTCTTTTTGCATATTGCATGAAACCTTTACTAAAACAAATAGCAAAAGGTTTCAATAATTAAAGCCTATTGTTATTTTTTTGCATATTGCATGAAACCTTAAGGAGGAATGTGACTTTCAGCGTCACACAATGTCCTTTTGTTTATAAATCGGTCTATGCTTCAGTCTTTAGTTGGCAAGAATCACAGATGCTTCTTACCAAATAATTTACACTCGTTTAGTAATAGGCAAGTAGGCAGAGAAATGCTGTGCGGTCGATGGCAAGTAATTGTCCCGATGGTACAACTATAAAAGGTTGTATTGTATATTATTTTCCCTTACTGCGCATGTGGTTTCTAGAAATTGACGGTTTTATTTCGAGCGCAAAAATTGATTACTTATCAGAGATTAATTTCGGCATTTCTTGCTCTTTGATCTTTCTGATGCGAGGTTGTGCTTTATTTTATTTTAATAACCATTTAAATGAATTCATTTCTATAGTTTTCCAAAGTTAAATATGTTGACATTTTTATTTTACCATGTTTATTTGTGTATATATCTATCCTTTTAATTAGATACGCCGGGAAAAAAATTCTGGGACGCCAAAACGGCAATTTATAGCCAAGTATGGAAGGCTTGAATTTACCTTATGAAATTCCCTTTCCACGCATGCACTGCTTACAGTAAACTCGTTATAAGTCAGTGCTAACCTCACCGATCATAGCATTTAGGGTAGTATACGTTACCGTTGTAGAAACAGAATGGAGGTGGAGACTAACGGCCATCACAGGTCACGATGTAGATCTTCGCTTCGGAAGTACAGACCGTCATAGGTGTGGGAGAAACTCTAACCCACAGCTTTAATGTAATCAGATACCACCAGAAAATTTTCTTATTTGTATCTGAAATGCTCTTTTTAACGATTTCTTATTAGATAGCATAGCATAGCTCGTTCTAGCCGAAGCTGTGCAAACTAATGATAAAGATGAGAATAACAATCTATTGAAGAGCGCAAGAGAAATTTTTTCAAGTTACAGGAGATCATTCACACCAGAAAATTATTTGCACTTTCGATTCGTAACGCATCCACTACATCACATCACACCACACACAAAATCATCTGCCCAACCGTAACATGACAAAAAAGGCAAAACATTTCTCAGGAATCACATTGTTTTAATTTTTTATATTTGGAAAATAATATCCATAGATAATGCATGTTAAGATAATGTATTACTTCATATCTATGCGTTATTATTACATATTTGAATACTCCAAATATTACATAAACTGCATTACCAACAATCTTTTCTAATAAATAAAATATATAATCTTACTGCATCCTTGCTACGGATCCTCTATATGTCTTCTTTTTATAACCCAATGCCGCTTCCGTGTAGGGTAGTTTCATGTCTAACTGATAATAATAATTATCCCTTACAAGAGGAGGAGGATTCGAGTTCAGTATATCAACTCCTAAGAACGATACCTGAAATCAGAAGAAGGGAAAATTTTACATTTTTTTAGGGTTTTTTTATAATTTAAAAATAGAGATCCAAAAAAATCTAATATCACGTACTTTCATATGTCTGTCAATGATCCAGTTCAGTTCAAAATCTTCATCATCATCTCCAAATGGATTAATCAATTGTTCAGCTACCTTATGAATAATGGAGATAGTTAATAATGGATATTATATCTTAACACAAATTATATTTATCCACAATAGAACTTCATATAATCTCATTGTAAGAAAAAAATATGCCCCATTCTTATTTAATAATCGCCTTTGTTACTAACTGAAGGGCCGTGGTGGCCTGGTGGTAAAGTCTTGGCTTTCTAACAGAAGAGTTTCAGGTTTAAGATCAGATTCCATCACAGAACCGTCATGTAAGCTGGTCTGAAGCGCATCAAATCCACCGGGACCAAACATCCTCCCCCTGGTGTGAAAGTTTGAAGAGGGTATGCTTGCTCAGGTATTGTCCAAGTCATCTGACAGTGGTCCGAGGTCCATCTCAAAATAGTTCTAGTATTTCTTTAAAAATGGGACGTTAACAAACATAACTTAACCTTGCAATCAAATTCGCTAAGGATAATAGTTATTTTTTTATTTCATTTAAATTATTTACTCGAACTTCATAGTTCCATCAAACGGTCAGATATTAAAGAGGGTCATTTTAGCTGTCTTACATACTTTCTGTGCGTTGTGTACATGAACCGTTCTAACTTTTTAATAAATACTAGCCCCACAGCATCATAGTACCATTGAAAACTTAAATATTCGACTACTATTAAGAAAAACGATGAAAAAATTTTAAATCTTGGTAACAAAATAATCTATTGTTGTAAATTATTCAAAAAAATATTTTAAATCAATTTCCACAATTTACATTTTTTTTTTTTTGCATGTATACTAAATTAGTATTACTGAAAAGGTAATTTTCTGAATTTTAAGATGATGTAATTTTTTTTTGTTTCATAATATGTTTGGAATTTATGGGGTTAAAATGTCAAAATTTCGTTTAATTCTTAATTAGTTAAAATTTCAACAAAGAAATAAAAATTGTTTCGAGATACATATTTGAGCCCCCAAAGTTACGTGTTTTAAGTTCAATTGCTATAGGTCAAACGGTTTAGATTGTAGAACAACCAACAGACGTACATGCATGATCGTTATTTTAGTAGAGATATTATGAACAAATGATTATGAAATGAATATATAAAATCTTTTACACAACAAAGTGAATTCATTTGTGTTGTCTGGAAGAAAATTTTTTTTCTTGAAGAAATTTAGCACAAATATTGTTTATTATCAAGGAAAAAGCTGTCAATTTTTTAAAGTCTAAAAGTTAATTAAATATAAATTTATTAAAAGAAAGAGTTTGGGCGTTTTTTATTTCATCTGCATTATCTAAAATTGTTTTCCTACAAAAATGACTTTTACACAGTTATAAAACGCAAAAACTTACCTTTTGTAATGATGCCAATTTCATTTCTTTGCAATTTTTTTCCTCATATCTTAATAAATTTGATAAATTTAATTTGATATGTAATTTGTAACAAACTATCAAACTATTTTCATTGTGATTTAATCATTCAGTCAACTGCTTTTTCTAATTTTAAAATTAATATTAAGATAAATGTATTTTTAAACTTTAACAAAGGAGTAGAAAGGTAATACGTATTCAATTGTTTTTTTTTTTGTTGTTGGTGGTGTTTATCTTGAGTATAATGGTAGAAGAACGCAAAACCCTTTCTAGCCACCCCCAGCCAACTAACGTCTCACATACCAACCGCCTCACCCGTGCATTTCTGGAAATCGAACATCGACCTTATGGACGACCTTCTAAATTGGAACAAGTGTTTTAAGGGCCACATATATAGCCAGCTTCTTGTGTCTAGTTTTAGTATCCTAACCTTTCGTTTGCTCATATTCAATCTTTGGTGTTTCACTCATCAGATATTGCGGAGGAAGTGGGTAAGAATAAAAGAAATAAACAGAGCTGGATTGTGTTGTGATTCTGATTTGCGTATCTGATCTCGTTCGAAATTCTTTTCTTCTTCTTCTTCTTCTTTTTTTTTTTTTTTTTTTGTTATTGCTGTGCATCCGTTACTAGTGCGTTTTACCGTAAGTTCTATTTATTTTGATCAGATTTCGGATGCATTTTGCGTTCTTCTCTTTTTATTAAGGAGAGTCTTGGTTTCGGTTTATTCTGCCAAGAAAACGCGATTTCTGCCGGAAGAATGTGATGAAATTAGGAATGAGCTTATAATCTAAGCAGGTAGAGAAAAATTACGAAGTTAGAACTTAAAACTTTATTTTTTGTTATTATTATTATTTATTTTTTTTTCCTTTTTAAAATTAGGCTTAGCGACGAAAATTCCTGTCCTGTGGGATAATTTCTTTTGCTGTCGCTCCGTCCCGTGTGTGCGTCTAGGATAAAGGCCTCCCATACCGAGATTGATAAAGATGATTCTTAGTTTGAAGAAAATTAAAAATAAGGATTTTAATCTGATATGTTATACGCAAAATTGGAATAATCAAAATCTTTATTAAGTGGTCTTGGAAAATATTTTATGAAATCGTAATAGTTGTTATAGTTCTGGTTCGACCATCTCAAATCACTGAAGAAGATCGCTATATTCAAACAATAAATAGACAAATGAAATCATTGGGCAACTATTATCACATTGGCTCAAGGATATGCAGAGACAGCAGAATATTACACTAGGCGCTGATATGGAGATAAATTGTTGGTTTACTTGTACAGAAATTAATTAAGATATGTTCCATTGAGTATTTTCGACAAAAAGAAGACATAGGTCGGTTGATATAAATCCATCAACTGAATTTATCCGCATTGGCGAGATGTACTGTTTGCGAATGAAAGTTGATTTTGTTTATCGTTCAATTCAAGGAGCTGTTACAATATATTTGGCGTGAACCCGGAACTGTCTGTTCTTCTGCCAACACCTTGGAAGTTGATCATTACAGTGAAAGTGGTTTATTGCCTATGATGGTTTACGTTGGAAAAAGAAAGGTGGTGGCAGGCATGATGCTGAATAGTCCCACGCAAGTTTGGATCTATCAGATAATAACAATGGATGTAAAAACTTGTTGCCAGATTACTTTTAGTTCCTCTTCAAATATGCAATCAGTTTTGGTAATTTTTCTGTATATTATTCCATCTTCATGGCTACTATTTCCTGCTGCCACCATGCGAGGTGTATTAATGATTTCTTAAATGTAAAGCGGTGCGTTAAATGCAACAATGCATTATCATCGTTTCTTAATCCGATTTGTTGCTTTTGGCAGATGAGAAAAAGAGCGTAATACATCGAAAATTAACAAACAAAGACTTAGGTACAATCTTAATAAGAGAGATCATGTCATATAAACAAGAGTAGTTGGCTGTACCTAAAATTTTCTTAGAAAATCTAGTCAAGAACATCCACAGCTATGTCTTCTATGCATTCAAATGATAGATCAGGGTATCTCTTACTACTGCTAAGTAAAAGAAACTGTACTTTTGTTCCCATGAACAATTTTCATATCTCTGAAATAGTATTTTTTGATTTTTTTATGTATAAAATTTTCTATATATTTCCAAAAATTATTATTTCCTAGATTGTATTTTTATTCAGAATTTAATGAAGTATATATTTTATACTTAAGGCTTTATTAATATTATATAATTAACATTAAATTATTAACATTATTATATTTAAGGCTTAATATTTTGAACGCATTTTTGAATTACGAAATGTGGCTAGTTCTCGATTAACCTTCCAGCGGGTGCGCCGTCATACCAACATGAAAGGTCGCGCGTATTTCCCACATACGCTATAGTAAATTGTAAATTTTCAAAAGCGTAACCATTAAAATATTGTAAATAGCTTACGATTAATAACTACAATCACTTTAAACATTTTTTTCTTAAAAAGAAGCAGAAACAATATAAACATAGATTGCAATAACAATATAAAATGACCACAGGTTAACTGAATTGATTAAAAAATAATATATATGAAATTGTCGATATTTTGACAGAACAATTTGCATATAACATATAAAAGTGCAAAAATACAGAATTTATGTATAAAAAGGAAAAAGTAATTGAAAGTTAGATATGAAAAGGAAAAAAAAATAGTTTCATTGTTATTTCATTGCAGCGTTGCAATGTGAGCAAATGTGTTGTTCAGTGTGTTCCAAACATATAAATTTCTGTCAAATCTCACAACCGAACCTCGTGATTCTAGTCCGCTTTTCTTTTGGGCAAAGTTTTTTTTCCTGACATCGCATCTTCCACTTCCTCAATACATAGTTCGGCTTTTCTCTTTAGCACCTTTAATTTTAGCTCACTTTTTAGAAATGTGGGTGCTTTATTTCAACATTTTCCTTCGTAAGTGCATTTACCAGCTGTCGCCAGTCTAAAACAATACGGATTCATTTGTAAAATCATACAAAATCAGATGTGACAAAAACTTACATGAACGATCACGCATATCTCTAAAATACAAATATGTGATCGGCAGAGACCCATTAACGTCACAAACTTATGACGACAAATGAAAGTAGGTCAAAGGGATGGGGACAAATAGCCAAAGACAGGCGTCCCCAGTGCCATCAGATCTGAAGACATAAAACGAAATTCATTTCTAGTGTATCTCTCACATACGCGCTAGAAGGTTAAATTAAACCAGTGCGTTTTAAAATCAGTAGGGGTATTCCTTTGATTTTCTTGCACGTTTCCACAATATGACTTCTATTGTGTTTAAAAATTTGCTGATTGACCTTTAAATTGAGTTATTGCTTTCTTATGGCTGTGAAAGACAGAGTAACATCAAAAAGGATATGTAGAAACTATTGTTTTAATGTAAAGAAATATCAAATTACTTTCGTAGTTCGAAATTTCCCATTTTTGTAAAGTCATACCAACAAATTAGCAAATTGAAAAGGGGATATACATTATTTCAAGAGTGTTCGATTTCAATCAGTTTAAATCACAGAAAATCCACAAAATTTGCGCATGATTTTTTTTAATATTCACACCTATTTCGGTATATTTCCAACATGAGAAAGCAAAAAAGCAAATAACAGTGATTTATTAAGCAAAAGCAAATAACAGTGATTTATTAAGCAAAAGCAAATAACAGTGAAAAGCACCATGTAGCTAAATCAATTCAAAATTTAGTTTGCATTTTTCAAAATATACAGTCCGGTTTGGTTTTTTAATTAATATTTTTTTAAAAAATATCATGATATTAGATTAATTTATTTTTAAATAATCGGTATTTTATTCAAAATGTAAGAGATTCATCATTCCTAGCAGCATTTCCTTCCCTCAAATCACGCGACTGACGATCTATAAATAATGAAAAGTAAAGGGAGAAGGAGATGTCTCCAGTTTATAACAATCACATACGGCCTTATTATTTTTCAGTGCCTCACTATACTTCATATTTTTTTCCTTCCCATCAAATACATTTGTTTATCTTGGGTGATGGGCAATGCCTGCCATCTGGGGAGGGTGTGTGTGTGGCGGGTTCTATGCCCCCAAGCCCAGTGACTGACAGTCACCCCACCGTATTGGGAATTAAAATAGTGCTCTGAATAATAATAATGTTACACATACTAAAAGTCTGCAAGCTTGTTTCCATGTGGCTGGCTGAGCATCGGCTAACATTTATTAGGCAAAGATCACAGTAATATCTATAAAAAGGATGGAAAACATTTATGAATAAGGAAATTCCCTTCAGATATGTTAAGACAAAGTGGCGTGCCCTGCGCCCAGAAGTCGAAGCTGAGACTGGGATCAAATGAACTTGTAAATCATCAGTTATCTACTTCTAAGGTAATATTTTTTTATGTGCGCATCTGCGTATGTTTGTTTATATTACGTTGTTCAAAGTAAAAAGAAGATAAATTAAGCGATCAATTTCTAGCAATGCAAATTGCATTAATTCTTCCTCGGTCATAACCGGAATGAAAAGAATTAAGGAAGAAGTTTAAATAGTGCAGCGGACGGATTTGGAATTAAACCAACATTACACTGTATATTATAGTCTAGTGCAAGTATACAAAATATTATTAATATATGTTAAGTAGATTTACAGTCGTGTACTTCACCTACTTGGTAATAGTGTATTGTATAGCATTTAGTTAATTTGATAATTCACTCTATAAACCGCCTAATGCCATTAGATATAACGATGTACATGCCAAGGAAATATCTCACTGAATGTCAAAAAACAAAATTATCAGAAAAGCTAAACTTCCACAAATCACTAGTAGATCTGTTTTCGTTGCTACGAAGTAATACTGGCAACGAAATTACTTCGACTTCAGAAGTTACTATTCAAACTTCAACTGGGGAAGAACGTTCTACATAAACTACGTATTCTGGCAATGAAAATGGTGAAATTTGTTGAAGAGCCGCATGTTTGTACAAGTATGATCGAATCAGAAAATAATGAGGAAAACGACAATAATAAATATTATCAGGCGAGTAAAAATGATCTCGGTTTATGGCCAAGTATTATAACCAATAATTTTAGAATGTTTTGTGTTAAAATCTGACCTGTGCAACATAAAGTAGTTTTTGATAAAAAGGTTGAAGGTAGGTCATTTTCCACTACATACTACTTTTTAAATTCCGAATTTTGTTTTTCATCTTTACTTTTATCCAAAAGAAAAGGAAACGATCAAACGGCAAGATTTGTAAGTTTCTATGATAACTGGAGAAAGCAGTCTACTGTAATCCTAGATCACGAGAGTTCTATTCATCATTTTAATTCGTTTATTATTTGTAATGAATTACTATAACGACTAAATTTATGTTCAACTGCTGATAAAACAAATCCAAATTAATATAAATGAGAAAACGGCAAGACTTAAATTACTATTTCAGAGAATTGTAGATCTGATTCTATTAGGTTGGTGCGTATGAAATGTCGGATTCTCTTTACATGCGGACGTTTGTCTCCCTGTTTTCGTTATACTTTTGTCTTTGGCATAACCTCATTCATAGTCGTATTGTCCATTGCCAGAGACTCATTTCAGCAAAATAGGTTTTCTCGAAGGTCTTCCCTTTTGTTATTTCTTTTGAGTTTATTGCCGATATGAATTCTGCCGACATTCGCGTCATTTTCTTATATGAGTACAAACTTGGTAATAGTGCTGCAAAAGCTGCACGCAACATAAACCAAGCGTTTGGGGAGGATACGGTTAACGATCGGAAAGTGCAGCGTTGGTTCGAAAAATTTCGGACTGGCGATTTTTCACTGCAAAATGAGCCGCGCGGAAGACCCAAAACGTCTGTGAAGAATGATGACCTGAAGGCTCTAGTGGAAGCGGATCCAGCCGTATCCACGAGGGAACTTGCTATCAGGATGAAAGTTGACCATACAACGATATTGAGACACCTTTCTGAGATTGGCAAGGTTAAGAAGATGGACAAGTGGGTACCACACGCACTGACAGAGCGAAATAAGCTGGAACGAACTGGAATATGAAGTTTTGCAGCATCCACCCTATTCACCGGATCTCTCGCCGACCGATTTTCATTTTTTCAAGCATTTAGAGCTGTTTTTAAGGGGCAAACACTATGAAAATGAAGACAGTCTAAAAAACTCGATATCAGAGTTTATTAATTCTAAAGACCAAAATTTTTTTAAGACAGGCATCTACGCTTTAAAATCTTGTTGGGAGAAGTGTATTGAAGCGAATGGAGCATACTTTGATTGAATAAACAGCTTTTGAAGAAAGATATGCAGTTTTATACAATCACTTAAGAATCCGACATTTCATACGCACCAACCTAATATTTTTAACGTGTAATAATCTTCAACTACGTGGAATCCACGAAATAATAGGAACGCCTAATGAGGGAAATTTTTTAAGTGTAATCGAATTGCTAATTAAATACGACTCTGTGCTTATGGATCATATAAACAGAATTAAAAAATTCCTCAAATTAAATTATCACTGATTTAGATCATACATTACAATATAAAATTATTCTTGCCTTAGGAAATGAAGTTAAACAAAATTAAAGATAATGTAAATGCAGATACGTATTACAATATCTAAATAGATTTTATCTGTATTTCCCATAAAAACAAATTTTAGTTCTTATTAGGTATATAAATTTTGAAGAGAAAAGATTAAGTATAAATGAGTCATTTATAGGGTTTATTGAAATAACTCGTGTGACTGGAGAAGGATGAGCAAAATATTTATTCTGAAATATTAAGTGAGCTTTATTTAGATATTATGGATAATAATGTACAGGTATATTGCAACGGTAGAAACACGAAACGAAAATTAAAAATGTAAAATCTAAAAAAAAATATTTTGCTCTCCTGCAATCTATGTGTGTGCCTGGCTTATCATACTTTTTTAATTTATTGATTTGTGATGTCGCTTCCAGCAGTCCTTTTTTTTTTTTTTAACCTTTTTTTTGGTATTGAAGTATTTGTATTGTTTATTTTCTACATCTACAAAAAGATGATAAAATCTACAAAAGCGTTTAAACATTACTCTCAAACCATTATGCACCACTCTTTGGGTAGCCAAAATAAATTCGATTAAAGCAGTCTATATACAGTTTGAGTAAACTTGTAATGCCCGAGAAGAATTTATTGACGCAAATAATGGCGGTATCTAAAGCTAAAATTCTATTGGATTCAATAAAAAAATGACAATTATTTTATTTTTAACAGTATGGTTTACAATACTGTCTGAAATTAACACCATCAATAAATCATTTCAAGTAAAACAGTTGTTCTTGACTGGGATTTTAATTTGGTCAATAAATTTAAAACTGAAATTGAAAATTTAGGAACAAAATGTAACTCTGAACAAATGTAATGAAGAAGCCAGTAATTTGAATCATTCAGAACATTTTCTTGAAAAACTAATTCGAAAAAGAAAAAAAAAATATTTCGAAACAATAGAAGATGAAACTGTAGAAAATTTGGTTGAGGGATTTAAATGCTATTTTTTAATTCTGTAACGGATACTGGTATTTTACAGATAGAAAACAGATTTAAAATTATTTCAAATTAATCACTGACACAAAAACTTAGAAAAAATTACTTAGAAAATTGTTCTAAAAACTTAGTAACGTTTTATAATAACGATGTTAATGAAAACCTAATTTAAATAACTACTTTGCAACGGGATTTGATTTTGAATGAGAGGGATCTAAATAACTCTCACCACATATTGCAATATATATTAATTAAGAATTGTAATGATTTATTTCTAAATGTATTAACTGCGTTAATTTTTTTACATTGTTAGCTTCTATAATAAATGCTGAACTCTTTTTCAGCAAATTAAAATTAATAAAAGATTTACTTCTGTCAAGCATATGGGTACAATGGTTAAGGTATTTGACTACGTTATAAATACTGGTTATCGATCACATTGGAGATTTGTTGTTGTTGTTATTTCTTGTTGTTCAGACTTTCCTCTTTCCAAAACAGTGTATCTTTTTTAGGAAAAGGAAGGCCTAACCTATCATACAGGATCACATATTTTTTCCTGCTAAACTTTGTCTTTAAATTCAATTTTCTGAAGAAATAAATTTTCATCAAAATTTTCCACCGTTAACATGATATCTCAAAAACTAATAGAGGTATTCACATGAGCATTTCGGCATGTGTTTTAAATCATATGGACAATGAAATGAACCAAAAGTTTTAGTGTTGGTGAAATTCTTTTCTCGTTTATAGGCTTTTTCAGAAAAATTAAGTTGTAAATTTATGGAAGAAATGCATATATACGTATATTTTTACTCCTAACTTCTCCGCGTCTCTAAATTTTTCTTAGATATTGGTTCATTTCATTCATCACTATATTCTATAACTTGTGTACAAATAAAAATTGTATTGCTGCATTACCATTTTGTGTAGAGTGCTAACCGTTTTGGCCAAATTTTTTTAGAATTCACTACAGATTTTCCTATTTCTCAAAATATATTATATTTTCAAATTTTTCTGTTGTATTTATAGCATTTTGTATTATAATTGAGAATTCATCTAAAAACCATAGTTTAATATAGTTTTTAAAAAATCCAACTTTTCATAAATTTTCCTCCGAACGTAGTTGGATACCTTAAACGCTCTTGCTGTACTAAGTATCGAAGAAGAAATAGGAAAAATTATGATTTTTCTGCAATAATTAATAGCGAAAACAAAATCACGCATTAAATAAATATACAAATGTTGGTGTTTTTTTTTTTTCTTCCCTGTTTTTACTTTCCAAAAAATTTAGGACCTTAAATAGTTTTTTGCACCCGAGCCCTTTAACAGAAAAGGCCGGGTTTGGTTTTAAGCCAGTCGCCAATGTCCTCAGAGACATGCTATAATAACCTTTATCATTATTTTAGTATCGAAAGCTCTCAGCTGAATGCTGAGAATCTTGTGATCTCTCAGAATCTGGAATAAACGTACAAATTTAAATGGTATAAATTTTTTGAAGAAGGTAATTTCAACAGCATCAAATCAATGTGATACCTCAATGCTTTTTCTAAAAATTTTCTATTAGTAGTGGTTTTATGATAATGCATTTACACATCTATATATTATTATTACCATATTACCATATTATTAACATTATTACCAGTACCATAGTTATTATTAATCGTCATGTAAAATTAGATCTTAAAATTAATAGTATAGTTAAAGTATTTTTAAAATTAGTATTTGATAATTATTCTGGTTGAAATTACAAACAAATAAAAATATTTGTAGCTCACATTATATTCTGTCAAAAAACGATAATATCTCACCTTTAATAATCCCATATAGAAAAATAGTTGAAAAATTGTGAAAATCGGAATGTATAATTCGAAATTTTGATCTGGCTTATCTGGCGATTCCACGTACTGGCGACCAAAGATACAAGCTCCAAAAAATGCGTAAGTGGCCAATGTTACAACCTGCAAAAGAATACATTTATGTTTATTTTTGAGTATTATTTCTCTAAATAACTTTAATACGAATATTGATGAAAAAAGTTACAAAAAACTGTTATGTGTTAAAAAAAATATTGGAGGTGAAAAAGATTATATAATTTAGGTTTAATAATCTAAAGAAATTTTGCTAATGACTCTGAGGTGAAATAAGATTCTCTAAACTTTTACAAAATCAAATGGCAACACTTGCGAATAGTGAAATGAATTGCTTATGACAATTCATTTCCCTCGCTGTACGATATTCTGATGGATGGATTCTTTATTGTAAATTTTCTTCTTATCAATACACCGTTGTTCTTTCTTTCATTTTATGTGTGTTAAGTGATAAGGAAATATAAACATCAAATAATTCTCAAAGAATCTTTTCTCAAAATTAGAAATAATACTTTAAGTGAAACAAAATTCTTTTGATTATTATAAATATCAGAAGCAAAATATCACATATAAAAAGATTTGTACATAAAATAATTAAATAAATAATAAAAAAATAAGCCATTTAAATAATTAAATCAAATGGCAAAATGATTGAAAAACTGTTCAAAAAATTTTAAAAATAAAACAAGAAAAAAAAATTGAAAGATTGGCTTAAATCAAAAGTGAAAAAAATTATTTATATTTACTCAAAAATTCAAAATGTAAGCCAGTATATAATTTTATTACATAAGAAAATTATGTACAATAAATGAAACTAAAGGAAATATCCATTTTTGTTCATTTTATCGAATACTGCCGTAATGAGGTGCAATTTTTTAAATTGTTCTTTTTATTTAGATTCATTGTACAATGAAGTTAAGCAAGCCTGTTTTTTACACATAATTTCTTTCATCAAACGATTTGGTGCTTATTTTCGGTTTGGTGTCAAGATCACGTATTGCTTTAACTTGTCATATTTTCTGTATAACTACTTTGAAATACATAGCAACAGATGTAATTGCTGCCAATTAACTCGGTAATTATTTTCTATTTTTGGTAAATTTGGTAAAATATTTAAAATATTAGTTTATAAAATCATTTATAAATCAACTTCATATAATAATCAAGCTAAATTTGTAATGAAATAAATGATAGCGGATCAACAGATGAATAAAAAGACTTTCTTTTCACAAATTTAGTCTTTTGATGACAAAACAAATTTCCTTCGTCTAACTCAGTCCATTTTTATTGTATTTATAGTCAGGCACAAAAACCTAAAATAATAAAAATAAACCAAAATTTTTGAATTTGAATTTTTTGACAGTCGCAATATTTACTCTTTCTGTTTAAAAGAGATTTTTATATTAACTTTTACTGAAAACATACTCAAAGTATAAAGACTCAGATTCGAAAAAATGAAGATTCAACAAAATGCAATACAATGCATTTTAGAAATACGCAAATTTAATTTATGTATATATGCAAAAAAGCATTGCTGCTTATATAGTATCAAATATGACTCTAAATGAAATAAAATAAGGCACTATTTATAATGAATGGTTTAAATTGAAATTTGAATAGAAAAATATGGTATCAAAATTTTGATAAACAAATCCTTTTTTTAAATGTAATGCTACTAATACAAATTTATTTTGATTTTATAATTTTCAAGATTGTAGCAGTATATCACTACATAATGTTGAAAACAATAATTTATGATAAAAGTGAGAAAGTTATTACGTTTATTACCAATTTTGAGAATTAAACATACATTTCTTTATTTTATACAATTTATGTGCATGCAAGTAGGCATTTAATTAAAATAATTTTTAATCAACATCTGACATTTCGATTGTCTATGAGTATCAAATATAAAATTATGAATAAAATTATATCTGTTGAAAATTTTTTACTAATGTTTTGACAAGCAAAATAAATTCAAATATCTTTATTGTAGTCCAAAGCTTTTCTATAAAAGAAGCCGAATACTTTCTTCACGTTCTTCTTCATCATCGTTGAAACTAGTACTACAACACGATTTCTTTTATATTAATTTATAAACTTAAGTAATTATGAAATCATGATATTTTTATAAGGACAGAAGTGGATTTTCATGTAATGGTGGTTTGAAACGAAACATCAATTATTGATCAAAATTTATTAATCTTCCCCATAAAATCTCACCTAAGTGCATTGTGGTTCTACCGATATTTTTTCCAATCATCAATATGAGCTTTAAATTTATTTTTGTAAAACCGCTTCAGAGTTTATACCGAATTTTCTTTTAACTAATTAGTGCTCAAAGCAGTGACTTCAAGGGGAATTTCCTCTATGGGAAAAGAAAATGTCATAAGATGAAATATGAGTGGAATACGGAGTGGGTAAAGGCATATTAGATAATTTATTGTTAACTAGCCGCCTTTGGCAACCAGCTGGTTCGCCATGAGTAATGGGTTCTAAAATTTTCAATTAAATCACATATTCATTAGCCTTGAAGAAACTCCGGGCATTGATTGGCCTGAAATTAATATTTTCTTTAAGATGATGGACTGAAAGTTCTAAAAGAACGCGTTTTCCTAATAATATTCTTTAATTTTATAAATCAGTCAGATTTAATAATTGATTTAGAAGACTGGTTGATGTAGCAACTTTTATTTAAAATATTAATAAAAATATTTTGTAAAATAGGGCTTACAGAGCAAAGTATGAAGAAATCTAAAACTCATTATTCATAAATGCATTGTTTGACTCAAGCTACATTAAATGTAATTATTTACTGCCTTCAGATCAAATTAATAGTATTAAACAATATGTATGCCTATTAATAATATTTTACAAATTGGCCATTGGAAAGGAATTTGAATGCACATCCTGTACAAATTCAATGTTGTTGTCGTGTCCGTGTTTTTCACGGAAAGGGAGTGCAATCCTGTATAAATAAAGATAATTTATTCAATTAATTCAAATTTAAATATTGCAAACGATCATAGAATCCGTTGCTTTGCATTTATTTTTTTAGAAAATATCACATTTTATATTTATTTTATTTTATCCAGTCACGTGCTAAAAACAGATTAAAATATTTCTTTAAAAATTCCTTAAAAATAGAAGCTTACGTTACAAACTTAAAAAAACTGATACCGTTAGAAAGCTAATTTTTTTAATCTTTAGATTGATATAAAAATCACGTTTGTGCAATAATATTTTCGGAAGTTATAGCGGAAAAACGTCGAAATTTCGCTTAAATTTTAATTAATTCAAATTCTAACTAAAAATTTGGAAAAAGGGATTCGAGGTGTACATTCCCGACCTCCAAGGTAGACATGTACCAAATTTGGTAGCTGTAGGTCCAACGGTCTGGCCTGTAGAGCGCCAACACACACACACACACATTGGGCTTTATTATAAGTATAGATAATTCATAAAAATAATGCCATTGAGAAAAGATGTATCAACGTTTTGGGAAGTCTGCGAATTACTATTCTATAATTTTTGTTGTTTCAATTATTTTTGTAAAGTAACTTGTTCAATAATGCCCCTGATTGTTAGATGGTGATCACAATAGCCACAGTTCTCAAATCTGATTGATATGACTAAAAAGATAGTCTTCCAGAGCATGATTCAGTTGCGATAGATGCTCTATCTTTTTGAAACATTTTATTTCTATCAGATACTCCTATTTTTGTATGCAATTTTCTTTAAAGGCTTATCACAGCATATTTTTGCAGCAAGAATTGCTTTATGAAAACAAAGTTGAATACATATTGTTTACTTAATACATTCGCCATTTTGGAAAATTGATGACCAGTTAAAATTCGTTTTTTAAAAACAAATATATTTTTAGATGAAAAAATGAAATAAATCCCTGAATGTTGCCAGATGTTTATGAAATCGTAAAAATACTTGAAAAATCTCCAGTAGACGTATTTTAAAAGAAGTTCTGAGAATAAATTCAGATCATAGAATACATTACTCAAAAGTAATCTCTAAATAAGTTGGGGAAAATGATATAAAACTGAATGTTTGTATTTTATAATCGAATTACTTTTATTTAAAGTTATCACCAATTGATAACTCTAAATGTTTTTTTTTTCAATTATAATCTAAATAAGGTTGAATATTATCAATTTCATCTGCGTTTCATTTAGATTCTTTGCAGTCACTTTCACGAAATCTTATGTCTCCATTTCAATCGTAATTTGAATAAGCCAGCTTACCACCATCCGATTCATTCTCAGAAAGAGCAACAAATTAGCAATTCATTCAAGACTGAAACCTTTTCTCAAGCCATCATTTCAGAATGTCTGTTCTGCACAAGGTTCGAAAATCGAATGAAATTTTCTACCATGAACAGTTAAGTAAAAACTGTGTAACGAAACACTTAGACGCAACAGTTTTAGTATAATCGATTCATTTCAGCTATGAACTTAATAACACTGCATTCAAGGTCAAACAAATGTGCGATATTACTTAGGGAAGTTAGTTTTACTTAGTGAAAATTCGTTTGTTGAACGACAGCTATTTAAAATGACAAATTAGTTTGGTGTCGAAACAACAACTACGGATTTTCTAGTGGATATTTAGTTGCAAAATCTCTCTCAATTAACTTAGAATCACAAGATATTTACTGTGAAATCACCAGGCTCAGGCTGGTTATACAGACACAGCGCTTTTTTCCGATCGCTTAATTCACCGACGCCGATATAACAACAGTAGTGTATTGAATTATATTAGAGCTTATGCATAAGGCGGAAAAATAAAGATTCGGTCAATCTGTCTTTTACAGACGCCGGTTGTCGACTTTGTGCAGACGCCGGGTGCTACTAGTATAATCAAATGCAAGTTTACATACGCGGTGTTTTTGAGTTGCTAGTTGAATTGCTTTTTCACAATGAGTTGACGTTCCTGCAAGAAAGATAATTTTTATTCCAGCATCAATAAGTTTTCATTTATTATAAAGTTGAATGAGTTAAATAACGATATTAAAATTGTAATTGCTTTAATCCAAGAAAGGCCTGTTTATGGGTTTTCAAAGACAGAAATTCTGCGGCTGGCATGAAATTTGTGCAGAACTTCGTCACAATTTTAAAAAAGAGAAACGATTTATAGGAAGTCCATACTTTCTCATATGCATTAACAAGAAACAAGTAATATAAAAAATTAATTCAATTCTTGCTCAGGTCAACAAAGAAATTTTTAATTTTCGTTATTTTTTATTAAATAATTATCTCTGAAATCATTAAATGTCAAAAAATTATTGATTAGCCAGAGAATTGAACTCGCATTCTTCACCTTTACGTGAAAAATATTGAAATACCTGTATTTTACCGACTGAACAACTGTCTGTAGATTTCAAACTGCTAAAACTGTATTTAAAATATAAAAAAATAATTAAATATAATGAATGAATCTATATATATATATTAAAATACAGTATTAACATCCAGTGCCATCCGTTACAAAGTTTAAAAAATGTATTTGAACTTGCGTGGATGAATAAAAAAGTTTTTTTTATTAAAGATTGAAAATTTTGAATATCTAATAAATATATATATATTGAGAGCGCGAACTAATAGTAGGAATTGAAAAAGATGGAATCGTAAAGTATCTAATTTTGAGTTTAGAAAAGACAGTAGTAATACTTTCTAGTTTCAAAGAATCTTATTTACATTGTACTATTGTTTCTGGATTTAATCATCAATTCTTTTTTATTTCTGAGCTGACTGTTATTAATAAAACGTTTTTTTCTCTTTTGTCGAAATATAAACGTTATTGCGAATTTACTAACAATATTACATTTTTCAAAAACGTTTTTCTATACTTTAAACTTATTTCTAATGAATCAACAATATTTGACAAAATAATAATAATAATAATAATTTTTTATTGCAATATTTGTTTCAAATAAGAAAGTGGCTTATTTTACAATTATCTGTCTCTAATATGGCGTTAAGATTATTTTTATATTGTAGATTTATGCCAGGAAACAAAGCTTGCATTTGAAATAAATTATCTATTTGGAATGTTCCTTATATTATTTGCTTTGAAATGTCCTCTTATAATATTCTCCTCTTGAATATCTTTCAATCCTTTAATTGACATCGTGTACTCAATCATGCATCCATCTCTATTATGAAAATAATACAGGCTTTAATAATATCATGCATAAATTAACCTAGAAAGTTAAAAGAACAATGGAATATTTTCATTTATTGCTGAGAATATCAAAAGAGCATTCTATGCATCTTTTTTCTTGACAAATCGATAGTTCAATATTTTATTTTCGACTGTCAAATGTGTTCCAACATATGGTTTTAGCAAATTTTTATGCAGCACAAATGCTATATCACCAACAAAAAAAGTATAAAATTTTCAGACTTTTTGTGCGTGGCAAGCACAAAATGGAAAGGTATTACCATTCAGTTGTCCATTAGCACAACTGATTGGCAATACTAATTATATAATTAATTAATATTAATATTATACTAATATTTTATTATGTTTTTATTTGTATAAATCGTATCTAAGGTTCTGTACATATTTGTATGTTTTTAGGGAATTACATCAATAAACAAAGTTACCTTCAAAACTTTATAATAATAATGTACGAAAGTAATTTTAAGTAAAACATTTATTTTACACAATGCAATTTGATATTCCAATATATTAAAAAAGTTATTTGTAATAAATTTTAAAAGTTATTGGCAACATTTCCACAGGCTGAATGGAATTCCTCAATTTTTGGTATTTTTCTGAAAATATCTTTTAACCGCCCATGTAATTCCCTAAAGGAACTCTTCATTCTAAAATAACAGAAACATTTCAAAACCAATTTCTTTAGCATCAAATCTCTAAATAACATGTAAAAAGCTCCCAAATCCTCTTTTCCCATTTATTGAATAAATAGAAATCATTTTTTCCCCGCTTTTTCTCTTCATTCGAAGATAAAATAACAATAAGGATAGAATTTGCATTCTAATCATTTCAAATCACCATTAAGCAGTACATAGTTTAAATAACACGGCTAAAGTAAATTTATTTGTTGATGAAATTATGCTGACCCTTACGACGGAGTCGGAATTTAAGCACCGTGTGTGTAAGCATTTGATTTCTGGGAGTGGTCTCGGCAAAATACTGACGAAAGAAAAAAAACGCTGTGTGTGCAACGAGCCTAATATAATTCAATACACTACTGTTGTTATATCGGCGTCGGTGAATTAAGCGATCGGAAAAAAGCGTAGTGTGTACAACCAGCCTTACGACTGCAACGGAAATTTCACGTCGTGTGTGTAAACCTTCCATTTCTATGAACGTTTGTAAACATTGAAAAAAAACCACTTTGTGTATTACTAGCTTCAGGTGTCCAATCTAAGCTGACGGAAGCTGTAGTGATAAACGCCAATAGCAGACATGACAGATAACGAAATTTTTCATATGAAGTGAAATTTTCTTGGGATTCTTTCTATAGTCCCAAGACGCGTATAAATACACATTTTGGCATTCACTGGTAAAATGATCTCTTGTTTATTATTTACAGTCAACGGCAGTTGCTACAGGTTTTAATGAGCTCTTGATCTGATTTTGAATGAAATATACAAAATTATTCTAATATTTCATAAGATATAGCAAATGCGTTTTAAAGATATTACATATGTAAGATCTTCAATATGTTTAAGAAAGACAGATAAAGTGTTCTAATAGAGACGATTTTTATTGACTGAATTATAGACTTTGAATTTCTGCGTATTTAGATATGCAATATTTTAAAGGTTTATAATTTTCCACTAATCGTTGTAAATGTAAAGTCTCATTTATTCACTTTCAAAATATATTTTAGACACTAATAATAACAGACTTTCATGTTATTGAATATTTCAAAGCGTTTTAATATCGAAATTGAGAAAAGCAGTGCACTTACTTGTGTGTATACTAGAGGTATACTAATCCAATCATAACTCCATAACATTCCACACTTGGTTCGGAAATCATTAAACTCCTAAAATTAGTTAAGTATTATATAAACATTTTCTAAAGAAAGAATTTAAAAAAATGAATGTATCATTTTTTACTTTCTCTTATACGAACGAAAAGTATTCTAAACATCAAAGTAATCAAAATCGAGATTTTAACGGATCTCCATGTTTTAAACTTCCTCCGATGCGAAAAAATCATATTTTCATAATCCTTATGTATGTCTGTTTGTTTGTGTATGGCAAGGATAACTGAAACATTCCTTGCTGTAAATTGATGAAATTCGGTATACAATCTTTACAACAAATTTCTAGATTTCTATCCCATTTTGTGCTAAATATTCAAAAGCTATCCGTCTGGCTGTTCAAATATAACTTGATGCAAAAAAGTAATAGAGTTAAAAATAGAAAATGAAATTCAAGTTAAAATAAAAATAAAAAGATTGAATGGATAAAATTTGGCACACATATTTAATGTTTAAAGTATAGATATCTATCAAATTTAACACTTTTTTTAAAAAATTAAATATTATGACAAAATTATATTGATAAATATTTGATTCAACAAACCTTTAGATTTGGTATAATTTTTCAACAATCTGGATGCACCCAAGAATCGTATAAGTGCGAATTAAAAATTTAATAAAATCAATTGACAATAAATATTCCAAATATTAAAATAATATACTGTCATAGAGAACTTAAATGTTCAAAATTTACAAACTGTAGCTCATCTGTAAGAGTGGGATAGTATTGTTAAAATGTCATCCTTATAAAGACTAAGAAAATCGAAATAAAGTTTAATAAATATTTATTCAAAGAATGAAAAAAATTCGCAATTCGCTAATTTAATGCATTAATTAAATCTATGGTTGAATTGAGTGCTACGTATTATTCATTGGTCATGTTTTGTCCACATGTATATCTTGTCTTATATATTAGCATTGAAAGTGCAAAAATTGAGTGTTTATAATTGAAGTTCCACTTTGAAATGGTCACAAAAGGAAAACTACTGGACTAAATATTATCAAACTTGGCGTTGTAGACGGCATTGTTAAATAAAATAGGACATGAAAACATCGGTTTATGTAATCCTTTCTGAAACGTGTAACAAAGCATGTTTAACAGGGCTTTCACCATTTTCTGAAAGCAAGATAATCGCATTAAAGGATTCTCAATAATAGCTCTTAGTATATCATGAATGAATGTTATGCACATGTCTTTATATTATGTCGTTTTGTTTCGCAGTATTGTATATAGCACCCCCTTCTGATAATCAGTTTTTGATTGTCTTTTGGCGAAAAAGAAATTCCCATGCCCTCCTTTAAAATATTAACAAGTCTGTTAAATTTAGTCCGGCAGTTTTACCTTTATGACCATTTCAAAATGGAACTTTACTATCTTGTGTATCGAAGATTCGATTTGGGTGAAATCCAGTAATTGGTATTCCCCTATGCCATTAACGGATGTCAAGTCGCTAACATCATACAATTAGGAAGGCTATGTATTCGAAAATAAACAATGCAATCAAATGGTTTGAATTATTTTAGCGACAGCAATTCATATGTACTGGATACTATGCATCTTTTAATGATATGAAAGAATATCGACAGCTGGATTTCAACAAGATGGAATATTTTATATACAATCTTTGCTTTTGAATGATTATATTTGATGACTCTATTAATGGTGACACTAGTGACTAAACAAAAGAAAATAATATCTAACAACTTATCTGCTTCCTTCATTTACAATCACATTTCAAATCAAAGCTTGTAAATTTTTGTTTTCAAGTGGATTGATGTTCCTTTACTACACTATTCTCTATATCCATTAATTGTTTTTGTCACCTAGACCTTAAATATAATAAGGAGCTTTAGATTTTCACTCAAAAAAAAAATCCAAAAACGAAATCCTTTTCTGAAAAAAAAAAAGTTCATTACAGCAATATTTTAGTTTGCGAGTAATAGTCAACACTTAACTAATTCAATTCATCAAACGAAATCTTTCTAGATTTACAAATTTTATTCTTTTGCTTGTAGTCTGTGGCAAATGGCTTTGAATCTAGATTGTAAATGTGACTTCCACTTGATTTATGTGGCATTGAGCTTAGAACAAACCGGGCAGAGCTCCAAGGAACAAAAACATGTTATTATCTTCTCCCTTAGTCTTTATTTCATTCCTCGATAGTGTTCTTCAAGTCTTTTCTTCTCGGTCGGAATCTAAATTTACTTTTTCTATTTCGCCGAGATTAAAATGTGCATTCTCCTCTGTCATTGCGTAAGTATTTCTACTTCAGGATACTTCACCATTAAGTTTTAAAAAAATGTTCTGTCATTTTCTTTAAGAAAAAAGACTTTTTCTATTGTCTATTTCTCATAAAGGTTAAGTAGGATACTTAATTTGGCTTTAAATGCATTTGGCAGGATATGTCTGCAAATATTTAGTTTATAATAGTATCTTGTTATCATGGTATTTTAACGCATTCATGATGCCATACTATTCCTCTAGGCTGTCTGGTACACATCTTCGATATGCCATTTTGTTTTGCACTCTAAGTATGTTGATGAAAATCAAAAATGAGTTTTATATCAGTTGACTGATTGCACGTTTCCTACTCTTAATGAAAGAAAAACTATTCAAAGACATTTAAGAAAGTTAAAAAAGATAGAAATATATGTTTCTGACATAAAATTGCAAATGATGGATTTAAATAAAATATTTTCACATTAACATTCAAATTCAGCAATAATTTCTTGCTTTTTAAGAAAAAAGATTCTTCCAGATGTTTAACTGAAAACTGAGGACTAGAGACAATGCAATTTGTTTTGATTATTTTGAAATTAATAAAGAGAGCTTTCTTAGAGTTCAAATGTGATTTCAAACTCACAATTAAGTGCTCTTACTGTTAGCCACGGGATGCCTATTATTATAAACTGATTTATCACAAACTGATATTGGGTTCTCTCTTCACAAACACATTCATTATCTGAAAGCGAAATCAAATCAGAAGCCCTCCCCCCCCTTTTGAAAATAAACAATGGAATAAAATACATTTCGACTATTTTTCAAGGACCAAGAGAAAAAAAATCAAGAATTTTCTTGGCCACTGTCTATTTCTCAAAAACGTTGATCTTTAATATCGTTAAAAAATTCGGATATTTTCAAATACAGTCTGCAACTTGGGTTAGATATAAAACATGATACTAATTAATGTAGCTTAAAGATCATATACAAAATTTCATTAATAAGCTCTTTGAATTTTTAAAGTATGTTTATAAACAATAAAAAGACGGCCAAATAGTCATCTTTTAACGAAAATTCTTAAATATAATCTATATATTTTTAAATAATTGGCAAAATTAGTCACACAGCCAAAATTACTGGACATATTTCATAAAACTTTTATTTAAAAAAAATCTTTCAAATATAGAAATATTATTGAAAGTCCTTTTACCTCACTCCTCATTTGTGTTCATTTGTGAGAGATATCACCGAATAAATGTTTGGCAGAATCCTCTAGACCTTACAAATGAATTACCACTTTTGTGAGCCTTAATGATGTTGCATTAAACTTCATAATTGGCGTTATTATATAGTTAATCATATAGACGGATCTTGGTTGTGAATTTGTTCAAACAGCGATAAAGTTAGAGGTACAGTGACTAGAGAGGCAATGAAATATAGATACCGGAGGTCACCTTTAGTACCTATATTTTATTTCATATAATTTTGGAATGCGGAGGTGATATGGCCTTATCCCTTTAATTATTTGCTTAAGTGAACTCACCTACATTTTTTACAGTGAAATATGTGGGAGGAAGTGTAAAAAAATTATGTCCTGGGACAAGTGCCTTTTATTCTTTACACCAACGATTGGTAGGTAACTGCCTATTATTTAATTTTATAACCTACTGGTTATTATGTAAAATATTACGGCAAAGGTTAATATTGTACGAGGCACTTATCTTTATCCACCTTTTTAGATAGAAAGTCTGCAATAATACATAAAAGAAACTGCCCTTATTATAAAACTGTGGTAGTATATTATTCATATTCGAATAACAAGTTATATTCTGAAATATTCCCCATAATTTACTTTTATAATTTAATTTATACAAAAATATTGTTTTGATTCTAGTCTCGGATGAAAAACTTTAAGAACCAATTCATTCCAACCCAAATATATGACAATCAGTTTTGAATCCATTTCTCATTTGGAGATAACTCGAGGCTATTTAAACTCTTAAAGAAATGAAAGATTTCTGCGGGAATATCCTAAAGGACTAAACTGTCCTTAAATAATGCAGTTATTATAAATGCTCATAAATAAGCTATATAAAATAATATTTGAAATACTTGCTTATAAATAAGTTAAAAATCAAAGAAATCACCTGAAACTTTCTCACTTGTTCTCAAAGAAAGTTATTTCTATCTCTTTCTTCAGTATAAAATTGTGGGTTTTGGGAAATAGCGTTAACGCCATTGGTGTTAAGATTTTTATTTTCAGAGTCCCTCTCTTGGGAGTCTTGTACATAAAAGAAAGACCCAAACAAATTGAAATCAAACACAGGGGACTGTAATTTTTGCCATCACACTATAATTTTAGTAAAAGGATCGAGTACCAAACTTTATTTATTTAAATCATCACGTTTTTGAATGGTGAATTTACATACATGGAAAAGTATGTTCAACTCTTTGTTAGATTTTATAGAAAATTGGACATGAATCTACATTTTAGATGTTAAATCTTTGTACCAAATTTTATCCATTTAACTCTCTACGTTTAGTAGTTAGCATGCTCACCTGTATTCGGACAGACAGATAGATGTTTCTTTAGAGTGTATTTCTTTCAAATTTTGTCAGAAATGTAGATGTTTGGTGTAAAGACCATTTATCACATTTCAATGATCCAGTTCCAAGAGTTGAAGAATTATCAAGTTAGCAGTTGCACATTAATTCCTAAAATACGTTTTTCGCACTCGAAGAAAACCGAATCATGGGAATCCATAATAATACTGATATAAAATATTTTGATCATTATAATTTCTCCCCTTAGTTATATTTCATGTATGAGAGAGTTAAAAACTGAAATAATCATAATAATTTTTATTAAAAATAATCTTACTTCCATAATGAGTTTAAGACCATTTGAATCTGTTATTCGGCATTCTTGTTTAGCTTCCCGCAGAAGATTAATGAACCATGTGCAGGGGATCCAGAATGTGTTGAACTCTGTGTTTGGAACGGAATTTAGCATCTCCAACTCCTGTTTTGTCATGAAACCTGATGGAAGGAAAAGGTTGCTTTTTAAAAATGTATTCCAATTGAGATTTGAATTTTTTCAGTCAATGCAAAGCCCGCTATGGAGAAAAGATTTTTAAGATTATAAATTTAGATACACAGTAATTTAGAAATGTTAATTAAAATAATTTTAAACCAAAATCTAAAATTCACGTTAACATATTGCTTAAGAACGATTCCTTGAATTATATACGGAAGAGATTTCGCTGTTTTAAAAATTAATGACCATAATTTTGAAACTCACATAATACAATCAAATATAGTACTTAGGCAAAAAAAGAGTAAGAAAAAGTAAATTCACTGATAAACCTTTTGAAACGAATTATTTTTATATTAATTTTGTATGCAATCTAAGAATCGTTTAGCCACAGTGATAAATTTGCTACTATAAATTTTCATAAGAATGTGGATAATGCATAAATATAAATACCAAACTTACCGGCCTCCACAACATGTTCTCTTGTAGGAAACCTTCTTTTCACCGCCATGCTGATGGACCTGAGAACCAAAATAAGGGCTAGATTCAAATATCGCATCAGCGTCCTTCTCAGAACGCGATCGGTCTCTTCAGTTCCAGGAAAATATAAAGAAATGCTGTTCATCAATCTGAAACAAATAATTCTGCAAGTTTTTAAATTTTCGCATAAAGAGACATTCTACAGTTATTAGAATGTTCTCAGTCTTTTATAAATGAGTTTCATATTTGTTTTTGAAATTAAAATGTATTCAAACCAGTAGGTTGTATTCTGATAGTAGGAAATGTAACTTTTCGAAATTATATTTTCATAATTTATTTACTGATAAATTATTCAATTAATGATCAGTTGTTATTTGCATTAAACAGTCGATTTAAAATTAAATAAGTTATTATTAAAATTAAACTATCTTGATGCAGAATTAGCATCGTAATCGATACATTTTCTATTCATAAACACGAAAGTTATATAGTACAGTTCATAACGGATGAAATGTTTGAAATTTGGGTTATATTTCCACAAATATAAAAAAACATGTATTCAAAAAGTAAATTATATTAATTCATGATAATTTTATTAGATATCCTACAGCTTTCTAGGAGTCACCTGGGTCCTGATAGTGTTTTCATATTTTCTTAATAATGAATTCATTTTGTAGTTTCATTTGATTTACGAGAGTCAAGCACTTGAACATTCAAATTAAAATGAAGTATCGTTTAGATTTCAGAATATTATGCTTAAAAAATATGATTTTTCATGCTCGTAAAATCGTTTGCAGATTAGGGAGTTCTTTTTTTTTCCAAATGCAATAGAAACCAATATTATTTGTTTATATGCGCTACATTGAAATTATTTGTCTTTGTGGTCAATCGAAATAATTTGTCTTATTATTTCAAAATGTCGTTAGGTAAAAACTGCTTTTTATATAGATAAACTCAATAAAATATTTGAATTTCGAAGGAAAGAGGGAACTTTTATTTCCTAAAGGCTCCTTTAGGACTAAATTCCACATTGGCATTCCAAAGAAAATTTAAACTTTCGTAAAATGAAATAGTCTTTTTTGCAAGTGATAATTTTATCAAATATGGCACAATTGAGGAATTTCGGAATAAATAAGGATTTTATAAAGTTTTCAAAGTTTCAAAAATGGTAAAAACAGTAAAATTAATCACAAAGACATTTTAAAGACATGGAATATTGTTTGTGGTGCAAAATCAATCGTCGGAACATCAAAATTTAGTGATCAGAGGCGAATAATTGTATTTATTAATTGTGTAAGATGTATTATTTTACACATCTTCAGAATTATTTCATTCATTTTAGTGTATTTCAGAATAGCTGAATTGAAAGCAATAAAAACAGTATTGAAGGTTCTATAATAGAAATAAAACAATGCACAAGTAATCACAGAAACAAAAATAATTTAAAAAAGGAATAAAATATCAACACAAATATATTAATATATTTTAAAAAGGAATTAAAATAACTTGTGATAATGTATTGAAGAATTAAAACCAAGCTATCGATTCTACTTAACATGACTGTCAGAAATGTCTTCTATGCTTCAAATTATGAATTAAATTATTATATTTAAATTATGACTTTAAGCAAATAAAAGTTTTAAAAAAGGCCCAAACAAATTACTCATTGAAAACATCGATCCAACGTTACACAAAATATTTAATACAAATAAAGAACACAAATAATTCAAGTTCATGAAATGTATTTAGCAATTCATACTTGTCTGGCCAGGGAATGGCTACATATTGGTTCCACCATCTTGTGGCTATAAAAGAAACATAAAATCCTAAGACGAAACTTAGAGGGATTAGATCCATGAAAGTGGAGCACATGGACACAATTCTTTCGAAAATCCTAAAGAAATAAAAATATATTTCAACAGAGTGACAAAAAACAACAAAAAAAACTTTATATGTATGTATCATCATAGCACCATCGTATATCATGTATATATAAAAAAAGCATCATATGTATCTTTTAAGACATTCCCAATAATTGCCTCTCAGGGGGTATAATAAAAGTATAAAATTGTTTTTGAACCATTGGCTTTCATCCCATGATGTTCTCTTTATTAATATAATACGTCAGGTTTGGTTTTAAATTCCATCGAATAATGGAGAAATGGGGTTATGAATTTCAATCATTTCCATTGACCAATTGATTCTAAGTTTGATCAATTGATTGTAAGCATTGATTGCATTATACTATTTGATGTTACTTTTACAAATACCATTTATTTAGACTTTTGACTAGCTGAATTCAGTCAATCCATAACATGCCATGAGGGGAGTAGTTTTGAGTTATTACCCTAACATATACACAAGCAGATATAGACTTGGTCAAAATTATATAAATGAAATTTAATTCAAGGATTGTACAATACAATTTATATGTATGCCTTGTTGTTATATGTTTATGTCCTAAACTGTGCATGCCCAAATAAAGACATCAACGGAGAGTCAGCCATAGACTCCTTGCATTCAAAATTTCAACTCTACTAGCAATGAAAGCACGTGCCAAAATTCATATATTTTATTTGTTATGATTTTGAATTATCGTGTTCTTATATATATGGCCAGAGAACAGATTGACATTCCTGTGGACAGATTTCGTGTAATATTTGATACAAATACATAGATTTGTTTTTACTATATCCCTTTATAAATATCATTCTTTTAGCTAAAACCTTTTTTAACTATCGTGCTCACAAATTAACATAATATACAAACATGCTACTTTTATTTCTGTTGATAAAGGTTGAAAAAAATGAAAATTTATCAAATTTCGTTGCCGAATTTTCTAACGGCGAAATTATTTTCTCCTTGCAAGCATCACTAGGTTTGAAAATTTCAGAGAAAAATGTTTATATGAAGTGAAATTTATATAATATTTTATAATAAATGAGCCAATTCTTATTACCAAGGAAACTGAAAAATTAGCTCATGAGTATCTCATATGAGATACAAGCAGTATCTGCACGGTGTTGCTCCTTAGCATAGCATCAAAGGAGGAAAAAACCCTTTAAATTTATGTTTAGTCTCCATTCGATATGGCATGGACATGCTATGAGCATCAAACAAATTATCAAAAATAGCTACAAAACAATTTTTATAGAACACAAAAATATTTAGACTGTTAAAAGGGTAAAAATATGTCCGTAGACAAAACAATCCTTTAAAAATATACAGTAAAAAAGTCGTTTTAAAATTTAAAAATATACAAATAAGTAATTTATCCACTATTTAACAGTTGCTAATCAACTTTGTATAATTTGATGAGTGAATCGCAGTTTAGTTCCCCCTCTTCACCGATAACGCGCCAAAACTGGCTTATTCTCTAGTCTGGCACTTCTATTATATTTTACCTTTATTACTGGCTATGACTGGATTGGGAAAAATACGACGCAAGATCATGGTTGGTGATTTTCGAACAATGCGCCAAACAGGGGGTTAAACTCCGGTTGTACCTAAATGAGGAATTTTGGCATTTAATATGTTCTCACCAAGGTTTTATTTCCTTTTTTGGGGAATAATGAAATTTGAATTGCTGTTTAAAATCAGACGTGAACAAAGAAATGTATCGCATATACTTACCACAGCTCTTGCTATTTGCGCATGAGCAATTTTCGCCTATGTGCAGATAAGCGCAAAGCACAGATACTGCTGTTTATCTCTGATATTCACTATCCCTACATTACTTTCCTCTTTATTTTCCTTATAGTTCAACAAACGAAACTTTTTTGGCACTTAATGTGTTCCGGACAAGGTTGTATTTTTTTGTTTTGTGCATAATGAGATTTGAATCGCTGTTTGAAGTCAGATGTAAACAAAAATGTATATCGCATATGCAGAGCACAGCTCTTGTCATTTGCACATGCTGTTTTCACGCATGCGCGGAATTATTAAAATCGCAATTATAAAAACTCCTTTATCATTTTGATATGACTTTAATGTATTAAATCCTTTCCCAATAAATGTTCTACAAAATGGTATAAATATCGCCAATATCGCCGAAATACATCTCGACTTTTTAAGGTTCATATTAACAGACGCTTTCAGGTGACTTCAATTTTTGCTGTGTATAAATTTATATATAAAAAAAAAAACTGTATTAAGATGAAAAAAGAGATTACAATTGTTTTGGTATATGCTATTTTTAAACAAATTTAACTTAATTTAATTTTAAACAATTAAATCCTGTAATAATTTCATATGATTTTTTTTGCGCAGTATTTATAACTAAGAAAAGATTTCCTGTTTTTGTAGCTGTACTACCAACCGCTGGACCCCTAGCTGATCAATTAAAAGCGTACTGTTATTCTAATTGCAAAATAAACAAATTTGTAAAAAATACAAAATTATATAATTATATAATACAAAATTATATAATATTGTCAAGTATCCAAATTTAAATAACAAACCTTTTAGTCTTTATCTTCTTTTAGCTCTCAGTGTATTAAATAAGTGTCTATTTAATTTTACAGCACTCCTAATGTAAGCAAACGTGGATGCCACGGAATTATGAATCTTGCTAAATTTGCAAAAACTTATATGCATTCACAAAATTACTAAAATTTAAAATCAATTTCATGTAAATTATTAGCATATTAATGTAAATTTGCTAATTTAATGTAAATTATTAGCATATTCAAAGTATGTTGAAATAAATTGGCCAGCTTAGAGAGGGTTTCTTAATACGCACTGCCTACAGTTGTAAAATACCTAAATTAATCCCTTCAAATTAATTTTGAACTTTAAATAAAAAATGCACTTCCATTGGAAGCAATGATAAAAAGAAATAAAGAAAATATTATTGAAATGAAAATACGAAGATATAAATTCTGTTATTGCAATAATTATAACTTATCTTTCTAAATAGGAAAATATTTGTGTAATGTTTTGATGTTAATTTCTGTTAGATAAAAATTCTACAGAAGAAACATTAAATACTTTATGCAAAATTAAAATTTTAAAAATTACAAAATCAGTATTTTAAATTATGACTGTCATAAAACTTACTACATAATACTTCTTTATATTAAACCGTTTCAGATATATTTTTGTTAGAAAGGAAACAATGAAAAATCATATTTTAAAATTCAAAGTACCAATGCTTTTATTGACATTCAGAATAAAACATCTCATTTTTTTTTATTCCCTAGGCATTATCCCATTTGAATAAGTAATATTCCTTTACAGCAATAAAATGATTCATGAATTGCTATTTTTGTTTCTTACTATTCATATTTTAAATTCGTAGAATGATTTAATGCCTTTTTTTCATCAACTTGAGGAATACTACAATAGTTTTTGTTTTTTTGAAAATTTATATCGATATATTTTTATGATAAACTAAAATACTGTTGGGATTCAGCTGTTTTCAAAAAATAGCATTTCACTTATAAGGAATGTATTATTTTATTTACGATAAATTATACTCTGTGCGATTTCATTAATAATTATATTTTATATTCGGCATAGAAATTAAGAAATTGTAAATTTCTATTTATTATCTGTAAAAAATTTGCTCCAAATTATATCAAAAAGTTTAAATTGGTACGAATGATGAAGAATATTAACTTCTCGAAACGCTAATATTATATCTTGTCTCTCAAACCAGGATAAAGATGGCCAGAAAAGAACAATAACAGCAAAAGAAAACAAAAGATATCAAAATTGATCAAGTCATAACTTATAACTGCTTTGAAATACAAAATAAATAAATTAAACTGCGATAAACTTGCATACATGTTTCCTTTTAAAGATTATCAATGCTTTTCATGGATGCATTAAGCATCATATATTAGTTCCTAAATAATCTATACTACTTCTTTTCATTGTTCTTAAAAACCTTATTTGTTTATTTCTCGAATTTATTATTCTATTATTTATAGAAATTGGTTATTGAATTTTTTTTGAAAAAGTGTTATACAGACAAAAGAACAAATTATAACAATAATTCTAAAGCCTTTCTTTCAAATCAACGCTTTGTTAATTTCAGATTTCTTTTTCTGATGCTTTAAATATAATTTCAAATAATAACAAATTCATATTAGTCATATAAAAGTAAATCATATAAAATTTATTCAAAAAATATCTGTAAATGTGAAAAATTTGCAAATGGAAAAAATTATCATTCAACAAAAATTTGCGAACGGGGAAAAATTATTCAAAAATATTAGAATCATCTTGTTAATTACTTCAGGTTTGCGCACTCCGCGAAATCTAAATAGACAAAGTCACTTACTCTCCTTTCAAAACATTGGAACTTAACGTAATGTTTCGTTTTTATAACAGCATCTGCTGAAAAGTCTAGTTTTGTACAAATAAGAATAACTTATAGAATTACTTTTTTGTTACAATATTTTGCATTATATTGCAGTGGTCCCAGCCCTTGAAGGTAAAAAATTCAGTACATTCAAGACAAATGGTAATCTGGAAATTTAACGCATCGCTTCTAGACTCAACACGAACAGTCATGTTCTTTTACATGCAAACATAAAATAAGCAGTGTTTAGTAGAACTCATACAAACTACTTTCTTATAAGTTTTACCAATTCTGCTTGATATTGCTATTTATAAAATTGAAATAAAAATGTAAGTGAAAAATAATGTGATATCTGTGACTGTGCTCTTGTGAGCAAATTGTTTCCCTACGGATCCGAGACACAGACTTTGACTCTTTATATAACTCGCTGCATTTCAAACACTTTTTTAAGTATTTATGTATAGATAAATGGTAGAATTAGTGAGAAAATTATATAAACTTAACATTATGCCGTCCGACACCAGGTTGGTGTTATGCGAAAACAACCAGTTGATTGCCGGTGACAACACATTGGTGCCACAAGAAATTTTATTCATTTTATGATATTTTTATTTTATTCAAATTATTTACTATTAATGTAGACATTTAATTAGCGGTCATTACCATTCCACATTTAGTTTTATCTTATTGTTATAGATGGCATCGAGGGTTCTGCTAATCATCATAGATTCAAAGTCTAAGAGACGTGACATAAATTTTTAGAAAGCGAGCTGTGGGCATTCGCTCAATAGACAGAGAGAGAGGGAGGTCATTCGTTTCGATAGCATGATTATTTAATACGCTACGGCGATATATAGTTTTGCCATGGGGCATTTAGTTAGGTTTCACCCTTGTTGTCATCATTAAACTTTTATATCGAATGTAAATTACCTTTTCTGTACTAATTGTTAACACGTTGACAGCTAACTATGAAATAACTCGTAGATTGTGTTCTTTTCTAGGACAAACCATCTATGTTATTAGATGACACCTTCTCTAATACAGTTAAAAGATAGTAAAGAAGGGGTCATCTAATTAGACAGATGACCCTGGTATCATTCGAGGGTAGTGGCAATGAATGTGTTAATGTCTTTTTTAAAAATCTTCTTTGCAGTACGTAAATTTATTGTTTATATTTGAAAGCTTCTTCTCTTTATACACTTATTTAAATAACACTGAATGGACATTTTGTTCCATCCATCCCTACAAACTTGGGGGCATGGCCCCAGGAATTTGAATTTGAAATTAATTTTTTTTCCGGGCCAAAATTTCTGGTTTTCTTTATTTTAAGAGCAGCTTAAAAAATATAATTTTCTTTTAGTACTACAATCGTCTTTAACATAAAACTCAACAGAAAAACGGCCCTGCTCTTTGTGAAAAGAAGAGAATAATAAATAAATAAATAAAAACGCAGAATCACCGAAAGCATGGAGAGAGCTAACAAATCATAGAGGAAAAACGCGCCGAAATAAGAAACGAATATCATCGTAATTGAAGCTCCATAAATTGGAATCATGGTTTATGAAAACTCCGGCATCCAATTTTCTCGACAGATTAGTATACAGCATCAACTGAAGAGTTCCCATCTGTGAAAAGAAAGAATGTATGTTCCTGTTTCTCGAAAGCCTCATCTATGAAAAAATCGTATTTCCAAAGCTTTATAAATGAAAAAGCCGAATCTTCAAATCATTGAATCAATTCATTGAAAAACTTTTTTTAAAATTGAAACATCGAAATTAAGTGTTCACGACGAGTAAAATATAAAACTTTTTGCCGTCACATACAACTACAGATGCAAGATTCGTGTAAGTACTTCTGAAATATTTTGACTACGTTCCAGAATTGAATCGCCTTCCTGAAAATAAGCTATAAACTCCTTCCAGCTCTTTCTTTAGACAATCATAACCATTGATCCATTTATTTAAATATTTTGATAAATATTGCTTATAAAAAATGTCAGCTTGAAGAACATGTTTGTGTTTTATGTAATATAACAAATTCCACTTTCGTTTTGTTTTTGAAGAGTCTATTCTATAATAAACGCAGGGAAATTAATTTTATTTAATAATTGAAAGTTGATATTTTAATTTTATTGAAAAATATTATTACTATTTTAGTTTCTGAATTTAAATTGTTTTTTGAAATTTTTATGCATTATTCCGTCTTTCTATGATATGATATTAAAAAGGAAAAAGAATCGCTAAATCTGTGACCAGACAAGTGATCTTGAGTGGCGAGCAGGAAGATTCCAGAGTTCATATCAAAAGTTCCAATTTGTATTGAATCTTCCTATTTTTTTGTAGGGTATTTATTCATTCCGGTACAAATAGAAATGAATCGAATGTATATGTATATTTGATTTTGAAAGAAACTTAACTGATATTCAGATAATTTTTCCTAACTGCATGAATAAATATTAGCAAAATAATTTTAATTTTATTTGTGAGCTCAAATGAAATATCCGATGTTTTTCTATGTAAAATTTATTAATGAAAGTTACTCATGGTTTTTTTAATAAAGCATTTTACCAGCTATTCATTCCAATGGCCTTTTTAATTATAGAAACCAGTTGATAAAAATACTTTTATATATCAATACTAAAGATATTTTATTTACTTTCAATTTAGATTCAAACAGTATATTTGATTTAATTTTGAATTTTACTTATATTTTTATGTGATTTTGGGTTTTCCTACTACACAGCTGTTTTATTATCATTAGCATTATTTTTAAAGTTATTATCAGTGTTATTTTTTCGATCTTGAATTTCAGTTGTGTAAAAATACTTTGTGCATTTTAATATCTGGTTTTCAGGAATTAGTTTTAAATTACCCAAAGATTAATTTTTAATTTTAAGTTTAAAGCAAAATTAATCTAATTTGTTTTTAATTAAACCCGCTAAAGTATAGAGAATTTCGGATAAATTTCAAAATAAATACAGTTCTTTGATTAGCACCAAGCCCTTTTTCTTTCAAAATGGCTTTCTTACTGAAAGGCAAGCACAAAGATTCAATTGCTCTCACGAATCAATTCGGCAAAACTATTGAAGCAGACTTGAAGGAACCCAAAATTGAAGATCTGATTTTGAAAGGTGGTGATTATAATGAGAAAGATGTCAAAGTGATGTTAGATAGTATCATTGAGGACAGACATCTAGCAGAAGCAGAAAAACAAAACGAGAGATTGCGGAAGGAGGAACGTGAGTATGAACTTGGGAAGTTGAAATTAGAAGCTCAAATAAATGTTGGTCATGAAATCTTGGCAGATATTTCAGCAACAAGTAAGACTTCGCAAGAAATGTTCCACCGATTCAACATGAAAGAGGACATAAGTTTAAATTTAAGCACCATGCTATTTCAGCACCATGCCAATTTAACATTATTGCCGAAAGCGCAATGGGTCCAGAAGTTACTAGAATTAATTCCTCTGGAGGTTGCTCATTTAATTACTCGAGAACCTGAAGAAATATCGAATGATTAAGACCATGTGAAGAATCTGCTGTTACAGAGATTCAAGTTGTCTCCAGAGAAACTACGACAGTTTGTTTCACATCAAAAAGCTCCTGAGGAAACATCTTCTATCACGAATTGCAGACTTACTTTGATGGATGGGTAACAGGTCTGAAAATAGACACCTCCGAAAAGTTAAGTGAATTTGTTATTGCAGACCAGATGAAACGGAAGGCACCATTGATCACTAATCACTGATCAGAATCACTAATCACTATCTTGATGAGTGGTCATCCATAAATTAACCTGCTGATTTGACAGAAAAGTTCGAATCATACGAAGATACCAGGAGGAACTGAAATCAAAAGCATCAGATTCATTCTTCGGAAGGAAAAATGAAGCTCAAGGAGCAAATAAATTTCAGAATTACCCAAGAAGATCAGCAAATTTTCGGGGTGGAAATTACTACAAGTTCAAGAAGAAACCTTTGTAGCTAAATAAAAAGGCATAAGTCGAAGAAAATAAATCATGGGGACCTGTGAATCGTTGTTACAGCCAGACACCAGGACATTTTGGTGTAGATTGTTCACGACGATCCAAAAATACGAAAAATAACAAGAGTTTAGCACCTATTGTACAAGCTTGCTCTGAACTTTCACGAGAGAAAATGGGAACAAGAAAAATAGCTTTAAGAAACAAAACTCGATGCATTAATCGACACTGGTAGTTCAGTAACACTCCTTCGAGAAGATATTTGCAAACAAATAATTGAACCTTCAGTACTCTCAAGAGAAACGATTACATTATCTGGTTTGGGAAAGTCACAAGTCAAAACAAAAGGATCATTTCAGCAAGATATCGAATTAGATGGACAAAAATATTCTCTGACATGGCATGTGGTACCTACTTCATATTTAGATTTTCAGGCATTTATTGGAAAAAGTCTCACTTCGCTTCACCAAAGAAGGCGTCAAATTTCGAGAAAGAGATGTAGAAATATTTTCCACGCATGCGCAGCTGTACTAAGCAAAACCACAACACGAAATCGAAATAGAGCACATTTCTAATGCAGAAGTAAGAAAAGAACTATCGTAACTTTTAATTTCCAGTTAAAAGCCAGAAAAAAACTGAAACTACAGATGTATCCATGAGAATAATTTTAAAGGATAACATTCCAGTCTACCAACCTACAAGAAGACTCTCATTTTCAGAGAATCAAGCAGTGAATAAACAAATTGATGAATGGTTAGAACAAGGGTCCGATCGTATTTGCAAAGAAGAAAGATGTTACTATTAGATTATGCGTTGATTATAGAAAATTAAGCAAAATTCTTGTCGAAGACCATTTTTCATTGCCGTTAATAGAAAACGTTTTTGAATAAAATCCAAGAAGCTAAAGTATTCACTTCCCTTGATTTAAGAAATGGGCTTTTTCCCGCCGACGTAAACGAAAACTGTAAACAGTTCACATCTTTTGTAGTTCCTAATGGACGATTCGACTTCAACAAGGTATTTTTCTGTCTGAGCACCAGTCCTACTTTATTCCAAAGATATGTGCATATTATTTTCCGAGATCTTATGCGCAAAGGCATTGTAATAATCTGCATGGACGACTTAATAATTCCAGCTAAAGACGAAATTAAAGGGTTTAAAAAGTCAAAAGAAAGTGTTTCAAGTAGCATCCAAATATGGCTTAGAAATAAAATCTCAAAAATGTCCATTTCTGCAGAAGAGAGTAGAGTTTTTGTCACATTGTCGAAAACGGGGCAATTCATCCATCTACAGCGAAAACGTTAGCAGTAAAAAAATTTCCAGTGCCGACAACAATCAAACTATTCAAAGTTTTCTGGGCCTAACCGGTTATTTTCGAAAGATCATTCCCCACTATTCAAAGACAGCGAAACTATTGAGTGATCTGACTAGAAAGAATACTCCATTTGTGTTTAACCAGTCGCAGTTTGAAACATTTGAAAAACTTATGGAAATATTAACAGAAGGTCCAGTGATATATTTCGACAAGGAGAAAAAACAAAATTACATACTGACGCAGGTCAGCATGGGTATGGAGCCATTTTACTGCAAGAAGGCGAAGATAGAAAACTGCATCCTCAAAACTCTCAAAAAACCTCTCCAGCGAAAGAAATGTATAGTAGCTATGAATTAGAATTTCTAGCCATTGTCACAGCACTTAAGAGATTCCGTACCTACGTTTTAGGTAAGCACTTCAAGATTATAACACACTGTTCCGCTTTTCAAATACTATGGATAAAAAAGATTTAGTCACTCGAAAGGCTAGATGGGTACTTCTTTTAGAAGAATTTGACAACGAAATTATTCATCGACCAGGCAAAAGAATGCAACATGTAGATGCTCTAAGGAGAAATTCGGTAGCGGTAATATCGAACGAAGCTATTACAGCAAGATTGAAAAGAGCACAGCAAGAGGATGAAAATGTCCAAAATTTCAGATCAGTAAGCGGTGGCAGTGTTAATCAAGAATTTTTTGAATAGGATAATCTTAATATAAATATTAAGATGGTCTTGAATTAATAGTTGTTCCACGAGATATGCAAACCGAATTAATCAAATTAGCTCGAGGAAAAGATCACCTTTCAACAACGAAGACCGAAGAAATCATCAAGCAAGAATTCTTTACTCCAGATCTAAACAAACGAGTTTAAATTGTTATCTCGAACTGTGTATCATGTATATTAACAAATAAGAAAAATGAAAAGAAAGAAGGATTTTTAAATCCTATTCCTAAAGAAGATATACCATTAAATACCTATCATGTCGATTTTATAGGTCATATGCCATCCACGAACAAGAAATATCAACATATCCTAACAGTTGTTTAGGCATTTACTAAATTTACATGGCCACACCCTGTCAAATCTACTTCTACTGAGGACGTACTTGACAAATTAAGACTGCAACAGAAAACGTCTGGCAATCGAAGGAAAATAATCACTGATAGAGGATTAGCATTTACCTCTACAACCTTTAGTGTCTATTGTAGCGAAGTGGATATCCAACATCTACAAATTTCAACCAGAGTACCTCCAGGAAAATTGCCAAGTAGAAAGAATACATAGAGCACTCATTCCTGTCTTGATCAAATTGTCTATTGATGACTCTACAACATTGTACAATCATGTAGATAGATTACTCAACAGTACCTTAAACTGCAGTACCAAATGGACGCCTTTTGAACTGTTAATTGGCACTCCTATGAGGAATAAAGAAGACCTCCGAGTAGCAGATTTACTGTTAGAAGAATTACAAAACAGAGAAATCTACTTTGGCAAGACGCAAAAGCAAACATTCAGAATATGCTGGCCCAAAATAAAAACTACGACAGAAAGCGTAAGAAGGCCCCAGTATATCAGAAAAGGGATTTGGTAGCCATTCAACGAACTCAATTCAGGAATGGACTAAAGTTAAGACCTAGGTTTTTGGGACCATATAAAATTATAAAAGTAAAACCGTGGGATCGGTATGATGTTGAGAAAGTAGGCTACCATGAAGGTCCTAATCTGATCACATCGTTTGCTGATCTGATCAAATTTTATTCACCAGGCTAAATAAAACGAAATCAGAGCGATTGTTAATAGCTATATTTTATTCTGTAATATATTTCATTTTTATGTATATAATATAATCTATATTTGTATATTTTAACATAATTTTACTTCAATGAAGACACATGTTTTTTCATATTCCGTCCATTATAATTTCATTTTGTAGTGAACTTTTAAATTCTGCATTTACATTTTAGATATCTTTTCCAGTGATGTATTTCAATGATTCTTACTACTAGTGTTATTTGCCTCTCTGTTAGGAATCGATATACTTAAAGTGAATTTCAGAATTTCTTTTTTGTAACAGTTTGAACGAATGGCATTTGATATCAATCTTGAGAGCCAGTATGTAAACAAGGATGAAGTCATCGTTCTATCAAGATTGGTGGAGTTGTAGAGATTTTAATTAGCGGCCATTACCATTCCATATTTAGTTTTATCTTATTGTAATAGATGGCACCATGGGCTCTACTAATCACCATAGGTTCAAAGTCTAAGACACATGACATCAAGTTTTAGAAAGGCGAGCTGTGGGCATTCGCTCGACAGACAAACAGAGAGAGTAAATCATTCGTTTCGATACCACAGTTATTTAATACCGTACCGTGGAACATAGTTTTGCCATTTAGTTAGGCTTTACCCTTGGTGTCATCTAAATGTTTTTCTTTTAGTTTTAATGCAAAAAGCTTGTCCTGTCCTAATTGTAATGTATTTTTTAAAACTCTTCTTTTCTATAAATAAATTTATTGTTTTTATTTAAAAGTTTCTTCTTCTTAATCAGTTACCCTAGACACTGATCTAAATGCGACTGAATGAACATTTATTCCCATCCATTCCTACATTAATTATTATTTATATTATGAGAATAATTGATTTTAAAACCATTTATTTATCAATTTTAGGAAAATAAAAATTATAATCTCTGAAAAACTTCAGAAACTACCAGCGATCGAATTCACACAAAAGCGCCTCACAAAAGAATTCCTATTAGAGAAGCCGAAAGCATACCTTTAAGATTAGAAGGAAAGATAAGAATTTGCAACAAATCGTCTGCTTCAGTTGTGGTAATAAGATGGTTAGTTAAGAAATTCAAGTTCATGGAATACACTTCATATTATCCATCGCTAATTTAATTATGGAAACAATTATTCATTTTTGCCAGGAGAAAAATATATAACGTCATAGTGTAGTGCAGTTATGTGTTCGATTACAAGCTTTAAATTTATGAAGTGACTGTTTGATTTGAAACAGTGTTTGTTAGAGCTCCCCCCCCCCCCAAAAAAAAGTAAACCGAAAATGAAACCTATTTCATTCGTCGCCTTTTATTTTGTATTCAAATAAATCTTTCATTTCCGTGTATATGAGTATATGATGGATAAGCGGTTCTGGAGAGGCTTTATTCAGCTTTGAACCTAGCAAAGCGAAATGTTAAAACATGAAAAAGGATTTAATTTTTAATTCTGTTCTTGATGATGGCATTCTGATTACATAGAGCTTTCGAAACTATGAAATGTTCTTGTGAATAAGATGGAAAAAAAAACTTCTATGGAAAAATTTCTAAAAAAATATTTTTGCAATAGTTAAAAACCATTGAGATATATTACTTGTAAATATCTCAATTAAAAAAAAATCTTGTTATTAAGAAACCGACTTCCTGTAGCTAAAAAGGAAGATTGCAATGGAGGAAAAGAAAAATAAGCGATAATAACAAGCCTGACATTAAATGTTGACTCTGAAAAGTATTAGAAATAATTGGAAACAATAGATACTAATAAGGAATGTATTTTAATTATTTGGTAAGAAATAAACTTTATACTTATTTATAATCATATAGTAAAACTAGGTTTTGAACAATTTAGACTAGAATCCTTTTAAATTGAAGTCAAATTAGTTTTAAATTAAAATCGCCTGATTTGATAACAATAACCAAATTAAGAATCAAAATTATCATTATTTTAACATTACTTTCCTGTTTTAGTTTGTCAAATGAATCGAATATCTTAGTATATAACCAGTATATATTAGCTTAATAGTATATAATATATATTAGTATATATTAGCTTAATATTATATAATATATATTAGTATATAATATACTATATAGTATGATAATCCTTTAGACTTGATTCTTCTTCTTTAAAAATTACTCTTTAGGCGTACTGCTGTGGTAATATATACTTAAATAACATCACAAGATATATCCGTATAAATATAATTTAAAATAATAAATGTTATAAAACAAATTTAAAATATTTTTAAAAAATTATTAAAATTGCTTAAAAATTGTAAAGCTTTGAAAGTCACCGAAAAACTTTTTTTAAAATTTTAAAGTGTTGCATCAAATAAATATAAATATATAAATAAAACTTATAAAAACGATGCAATAATACTAGCGTCAAACATTTCTGATTAAAATAACAAGGAAAAGAGTTATAAGAAATCATAATTTATTAATGTTATTAATTGTAATAATAATTTATGTGAAAGCTATTAAGAATCAAATTAAATTGTGAAATCCTTTTTAATGAGCAATTGCAGTCCATGGGTTGCAGTTGCTAAATATGATGGCTACAGATAAAGCAATCTTCTTTATACAATGTTTTGTATGGTTTTTCGTTCATGCTTATTGCGTGTTGCATATAACTTTCAAATAGAATCTAACCTATAAAAAATACCTTATTAAAAAATAATAAGAGAATAAACATCTGTATCAGTTTAATACGAAAGCGGATGATGAACTTTCTACATGTATTATCATATGTGTTTGTGTGGTCACCGATACATTTTCTTTGCTCACAAAAAATAACGAAATTTCTATGAAAAAATTTAATTCAAAAGTCGAATTGAATTGAAATCGAAAAATCGAATTCTTTAAATTAACAAAATCGATTTTACAAGATTAACGAGCTTAAAAACTTCATTTATATCAATTTTTCTGATTAATACTGATGTAAGATGTTTATAGGTTTTGTTAATAAAAAGTAGCCAGGAAGTTCTGATTTATCTATCCAGTATCAAAGGTGTGTCTTCTTAAATCCATGATTCATGAAGGCGTTTTAAAAAACTTATATCTTAAATTTCGAAAATAGTTTAATTTTTTTAAATGAATATGCTCCAAAATTTGTAAAAAAAATTCTGAATCGACTATAAATCGTATTTAAGGCAGTTATTCTCGAAGTAGGGTTTTTAAAAAGTTTGGAAGACAGAATATTTTGTTAAATGAATATTAATAGTTTTTAATTCTGAATATGTCTGGAATTGCTTTTAAAGTTACCAAACTAAAAAAGATTGAATGATTAAAATGCATAGAACGTTTTTCTTCATTCCGAATCAATTCTCTATATTACTTTCTCATCACAACACATATTGATATTGAAAGAAAATTGCAAAAAATATTATTCAAATATTTTACTGATTTACATTCGTTTCAATTAAAAAAATAATTACAAATGCTATCAAATCATTTGCTGTTCCTACTCAAATAAATTTCTTATTGATATTCTTATGTTCCCCCCTCCGGCATTATTTGAAAACTGATCAAAATTAGGAAGTAATCCCGCATTATTATCGTTTACTAAAGCTGCTAATTTTTTAGTATAATTTTTATTATTACTTTGGTTTTGAAATTGAATTTGAATATCAATTAAACAAAGAAGTCAGATGAATAAACATTGCCAAGGAAAAGAAAAATTTTATTTTGAGAAATTCTTTCCCAAATATAATTTTATAATTACCCCATATATCATACATGCACCCGAAAATAATTTAGTTCTGAAATATTTCGAGGTTCACGAAAGTTGTTCTTATGTTACAAATAAGCAGAAGCTATGATTTAAATTGCTTTTCTTGCTGTTGCATCAGTAATTATATACATATATAAAGCTTATTTTAGAAAAATTTATCGTTAAAAATGTTTTGCATAAGATAAGTATACGAGTTAACGAATTTCTTTGAGGTAAGTAATACTAATTATCACTACTACTTATAAAGCTTATTCTTTATATCTATGTTACCGTGTGTTTCTTCGGTGCTCTTAAAAGAGAACGTTGGATCTAGAGTTACCAACGTTGGCACTATATATGCAATGAAGAACAAAATAGTTATTTAGGAGCCTGGTAAAAAATTAACTTGCATTTTAATCAATTAAATATTAAAAAATATTTTAATATTTTCCTGCAATAATTGCCAAAAACATGATGATACAAAGACCAATTCTATATCATCTTAAAACTTTAAAATAAATTATTTCTTCGATGATGCTATTTTTTTTCTGAATGTTGACAGTTAAAAAAACATTTTTGCGTAATTTTTAATCGTAGATTATATTATTGCCCTAAAATTCAAATTGTTTTCATTGTTCCATAAAATATTTCAAAGCGGAGATTTCTTCCACCGTTGAAAGTTAAAGAAGTAAGATTCCGTATAATAACTGAGTAGTTTGCATGAAGAATAAAAAAGTAAAATAGCAGTAGCGTGAAAGGCAGAAGATCAATTGACTGGGTATTTATATCTTTAAGCTCTATAAGGTTAAGAAATCGACTTTAAGAGTAATTCATATCCACAGTGAACATGTATCAATCTATGAAGTGAACACGGCTTTAAGTTCCTCTCAAAAATGTTTTCTTGGAGGAATTATGAATATTATATTATATATGAGATATTTATTGAAAGTAAACACAAATACGCTGTTTCCCAGCGAACTCGGTTGCCAAAAAGCTAGTAGATGGTAATAGCTTACTTTTTTACTCTTGATTGTGCATAACTTGTGTAAATAATATTTAGCCCGTTTTTTGTTTTTATATTTGTAGAAATTTAAGCCAGACATTGGAATACAAAGCTCAAAATTATCTTTTGAGTACACTTTACAAATTCAGATATCAGTACTATTTTTTGAAAAGATGCACTGAAGTTAGCAGTGTATATTAATGGTTATATATATATATATATATATATATATATCAATAATCAGCATTTTTACTAAACATTAATCTCACTAAATTAAACAATATTTGAATGCTAAATTTCACTGATTTCTTACCTTTTGTAATAATCTGAGAGGATAAATCTGTACATCATTGAGAGAGAGAAATATGCAGCTGTGAAAAAGAACATTTCCAAATAAACCAACTTCCAAATACTTCCTCTCCATCTGAATAACAACCGAATAAAACCACCGGAAGTAGAAGACGCAACATCATATTGGTAACTCACCGTCATACTTTGATAATCCAAAGTAGTTTGATATTCAACTACCAACTAATTAACTTTCGATTCGCTTCCTAGAAAATTCTTTGCCTCTTTAGGCACATAATTTTGATTGGAAAAGTATTCCATTTTTTAAAAAAGTATAAATAAAACGTGATTTTAAAATCCAAAATCAGCAGTTTTTATATATGGGCGCTTGAAACCTTTCAGTCACATCTTTAATATTAATTGGGAATGTCTATAAAAGTTTGTAATTCGAATTTTGATTTCATTCCCCAGCTTGATTTTGATATTTACTTTCTAATTTCTTTTTTTTATGTACATAAAAAGTGTATTCAAATCCAGAATTTGTAAAAAATTCCATAACCATTGGGACGGCATCTCAACATTTTGAAGAATATTATTACTAAAAAAAATCGCTTGCAGTAAGCCAGTAAAAAATTATTTGAATTCCAAAGTTGGATATAATTCTCTTCCAAATCTTCCGTTACAAAATAACAAAATCTAAGTCACAAATTTATATAAATCTTCTTAAATCTTTAGATTTTCTTTTTAAATATTTCCATATAATTCACAGATGGATATTAACTTATTTTTTCAAAACTTGACAGCATCTTCTTGATTGTTTCGTTAACAAGGTGAATTAGGCATCGCAAGGAGCTGTTGGCAACACCCACACACTTCAGGATAACCGACTGCACATTGTACAGGTAAACAGCACTGAATTACGAACACTTCACTCACTATCTTTCTGAAACGTTACAAATCTAACACATTGTATGAGTCTCACTGTAGGCGAAATAACTGCGTAATTGAGGAATAGTGAAGGGATGCGATTTCACGTAACTGGTCGTTGAGTGTGTTAGATGGAGGTAGTGGCGGAAGAGCGGCAGTCTAAAAGCGTCCTGGCAAACAATCCAGGAAAAAAAGAATGTCGCTTCGTTGAGGAGACAATTATACACCTCAAACCACTGTTTTCTTAGGTAGTGTTCGATTAGACGCCAAACAATAGCGATCGACAAGTCGTTTTCCATGCCCTTAAGGAGTATGGTCTGTTTACTTTTTTAACACTTGTTACGAAACAACAAAAAGCATTTTAAATATTCTATAACAAAAGAATTTTTTTGAAATTCTTTGGAAAACGAAACAAATATAAAATCAAGAGTGAAAATTTTTATACATTTAATCTTATGATTTTTGGAATTTAAGCGTTCGGAAATTAACTGTGCATATATTTTAGCATGTATACCTTCAATGTTATGAAATTTGAAATAATTAGCATTAAAATAATTTATATAAGGATTTAATTTAGGGTATATGATTTTTGTATAAATCAAATACATTTTTTAAACGTCGGATTCAATAGTAAATCTTTAAAATTTTAACATTATTTCAGTTAACTTGATTTGTTTCATTTTGTTAAATTTCTTTGGCTAATTTTCTGAAGTGATCGAGTTCTAAAAATTTTACATAATAGAATTTTAGGGACGAGACATTATTTTAATATTTCTATATTTTAATAATTAGTTAATAGATTAAAATTAATTAAGCCATTGATTCCGCACGATGGCGCCACATGGTAGGGAATTTGGGAGTATTTCATTCAAGATTTTGTAATATTTATATTTGTGAATTATAAATTAAAACTAAATATAAAAAATAAAAAAGTAAAGTTTTTATAATTATGTTATTATTAGAATACTAATAATAAAATACAATTTTCTATCAAAATTCTTATATTTTTTTTAACTGCCTGTTTTGCAATTCTATTTATTCTTTTATTACAGTAATCTAATCAAATATTAAGTAGCAATAAATAACATTATCATACTTCATACCGCATATCACATCACATAAACAATCATGTTTAAATGATGGAAATTTGTGGCCGTTGGTTTGGAGAAAGCCTAATAATCACTAAGATGATCATTGTTTTTATTTTATAGATGTAAAGTTATAAGAAGAGTTAACGGGAGTACTCTTCTTTGAAATTAAGGCAACATGTGACACAGAGTAAAGTTTAGTTTAGTTATATTAACGTCCTGTTGTAAAGCAACACTAGGGCTATTTTAGGACGAGCCTCGTTATTTTGAACACTGTCAGATGACGAGGGCGACACCTGAACTGGCACTCCCCTCTCCATCCCGCAATACGCCAACACAGAGTAAAGATATTAATATCTGTTTTTTCCTCACTGCCTGATATTTTTCTTACCATTGAAATAGAATAACTTTATTCCATAGTTTTAATGAGTGAGAAAAGCAAGAAAGCGAAGCAATAACTTCATATTACTCGAAATAATAATATATTAAATGAATGTTTTTATTTATATATAGAAAATAAATTTCTTTTTCTGTTTGCCTAAAATTCACCAAGACAAAATTAATATGTTAAGAGGGGAAGATATAAATCTCCTTTCATTACTTTTATTTATGTTACACAAAAAAATTATGATTCAAGTGAAATAAAACATAAAATAACAGTTTTTCTATCATTATAATATCCTACCATTTGATAATAACTTAACAAAAAAGCATTACAAAACATGATTAGCATTTTTATTTTTGATAATTTAAATTTCTGGGATCAGTTTTGCAGGTTTTTTAGCCGTCAATTTCATTTTTTTTTCTTTTGAAACAATTTCATTTGCAACGTTCCGTGCATTTGTTAGACTTCTCTTTTCCTTTTCTGTGAATTTTTTTCTGCTTTTCTAAAATTTCGCAACCCATCACACATGCTTTAATATACTTAAGTAAATCTTTTGAAATTGAAAAATTTAAAACACCTCCATAGAAGTCTTAACATTATACATAACTTTTATGTCAATTCAAGAATCTTCTTTCAGATTATCAATAAGCATGTCCTGGCTGACACTAAAGATAAAACAAAGATAAAAATAGGGACAATCTTTTAACTTCAAATATTAAAATAGAAATCATCTAAAATAATTTTTTAGTAGATTAATCAAGATGTTTATTTTCACTTTTTAGTTTTTTTTTTTCAATAAAATTTCAAATTGGAATTTTGTACGCTCTAAGCATACCAGGGAAATTTTGCTTTGGAATAAAGAAATAAATCAATCATTCGTTTTTCACATAATAATGCATTGTTCTTCAATTAATATGGATTTAAATAAGATGCAACTTTTAAAACCTCAAAATTTTGGGTCATGCAGTTATATATTTTTTATATTATTCTTCACAAATATGTATATCACAAACTCCTACTACATGGCATTTTTTTGAGTTTCAGAAGCAATATTTTAGTTTTGGTATCAAGTAGCCATTATTTCAATGTTAGTATTTTTTTCTTAGACTTGAAATTTTAAGATTATTGAGGTCTATCTAAAATAAGTAACGAATATTTTTATAAAAATTTCTATTTTTTTGAACAAGCTCACAATTTCTCAAATAATAAACAAACTCACTGTGCACGATTAAACATTATTGCGATGCTTCCACAGATTGAATGTTGCTATTCCCACCAGAGAAGACTTGCACGGTTATAGGAGCGCCCGCTTCAATCAGAAGTTATCTCCTGTAGTGGCTAAGATGATTAGAAAGTTACGGCATAGTTTTTAGTGGATATCATTGATTTTTCTTTCTTCGATGGAGTTAAGGTATCCGACTAAGTTAAAAACACTGATTATCGACCTAATTGGTGTATGTTTTTTTTAATTGATATTTTTTGTAGTTCAGACTTTCCTCTTTTCAAAACAATTTATCTTTTGTAGAAAAACTTAAGGCCTTACCTATCATCCAAGGTCACATATTTTTTCAGCTAAAATTTCTCCTTTAGCCTCAATTTTCTCAAAAATTTAATTTTCTTAAAAAAATTTCCTTGTTAACATGATACTTCAAAAACTAATAGAGGCATTTGCATAAAAATTTCAGCGTGAATTTTAAACAATATGGGCAATGAAATGAACCAAACATTTTATTCATGGACAAATACCTTTTTTTCATTTATAGGCGTTTAAAAAAATTAAGCTGTAAATTTATGGAAATAATGCATATATATGTATATTTTTAAGCGTAACTTCTTTAGATCTCTAGATTTTTCTTAGATTTTGGTTCATTTCATTCAACATTGTATTCTATAACTTGTGTACAAAGAAAAATAGGATTCCTGCATTACAACTCTGAGTAGAGTGTTAACCGTTATTAAAATTTACTACGAATTTTCCTATTTCTCAAAATATTTTATATTTTCAAATAAATTCGTTGTATTTATAGTATTTATTATTATAATTGAAAATACATCTAAAAACCATATTTTTAAATAATTTTTAAAAAAGTACAATTTTTCAAAAATTTTCCTTAGAACATAGTCGGATACCTTAAGTCCCGCCAGAGAAACGTATTCTATTCTCTTAAGTAGTTCCAGTAATCTCGAGCATGCTTATTGGTTGTAGTTCAGAGATGGCAGTGAAAAAGAACAAATGCCTCTCCAAACAAAATTGGACAATCTATGGGCAAAAGGGGGAGAGGGGAGGTGACGAATAGGAAAAGGTTTTTCCAAAAATTTCAAATTTCCCTCTATCTTCCACCCCCCTATATTATAAATAATTTTTTAATTCCCTTCATTTTCTGATTTTTCCGGCTTCTCCGATCGTGTGATAACCTTGTAATAGACGCAATGAATAAGTTATAAAACCTAGATGCCGAAATTTCTTACAGTATTTTCCTTCCATATTATAATAATTTTTTATATGAAACAATTGTATTTGTGAATTACAAACCAAAATGTTCATTAAGTTACATATAAATGCTCGAAGTGAGAAAAATTTTAGGACATACCCTTAGAAAACATAAGACAAACAATTTCATGCTACAACTATCTAATTCGATACAAAAATTGTTTGCATTCTTTATTTGTATATAGAGTTTCCAAATGAAATGATTCAAATATTTGAATCATTGCATTTGTATTTCAGTCGTATAATTTGTATTCGATTTGATGCATCTTCAAGAGAGCTACCAGTTTGAAACTGAAAATTACAGCATGGAAAGCGATAAAAGTTCATCGAGTTCATGAAAAAGTAGTGTTGGACGATTCACTTAACAATCAAAAATGCGTGTTCCAATACTTTCAAAATGGTTCAAAGAATTAGAAACATTCTGATTGATTTTACCTGCCTAGAAACTAAAAATCTAGTGTTATTAAAAGTGTTATTTCTATGGGGTTTGGGTTTTGAATTTGGAAAATATGAATTCCCGTTCCAATAATTTAAACTTTTTTTTATTTCAAATGATTAAATTTGCTGATATATAAATATATTTGTAAAGGTATAACTAAAAGAATAAACATTTTTTTATACATTTAAAAATTTATGCGTGAGAAATATTCTCATTTTATACGATTCTTTCCATTGTATAGAAACATTTTCCCTTCTGCAAATAAATAATAGTGTTTTATATGATTATCAAATTTTATATTTTTCTCTAATTTTTATTCGGAAATAATCAGATTCAATGGGATTCAAAAGTTAATTTAATATTATTGTTATAGCAATTGCTAAAATTTTAATTAATAATAATATTTATAATATGGAATTCTGTTGCGTAGTACTTTAAAATTATGAGACTTAATTTGCTTTCAAACTGAAATAGAGTCAGTTGCTAACTTATTACTGAGCTTATAAATTTATAAAGAGAACTTACAATTTGGCTTTATTTTCCTTAAGAGGTACATATAAAAATTAATAAATCAAAATTTTAGTGCAACAATAGTGATATAAGCTGCAATATACGTTTATTTAATTTTAAACTATTAATTTTCTATTTGTGAAACAACATGAATCTTATTGACTTAAAAAACATTCTCACCTTTTTTAAAACTTAAAATCAATCTTTGAAAATTATAAGCGCAACTGATATAAAATTAATAGGTCTGAAGCAATTGGATAAGAATTGTTTAAATAAATGTCAATTTCCTGTTTATAAATAAGGACAAAAATTTTAATTTTCTTTTTTCTTTTTCATGTTTTATTGACCTAATATTACATTAAAAATTAACATTATTTTTAACTCATCAAAATATTTTAATTTGAAATATTGAACAAAATTAATACGATTGATCAAATTATGCATGCATGTTTAATATTAACATAATACTTTGTTATTGGTTATTTGTCTTTGATAAGATTAAAAAAAGTATTCGGTATTTATTTCTTTGCAACGGAAAATAACATCGCTAAAAGAATTTTAAAGCTTATTTCAATTCTTCTTTTTTTGTTTTGGCAACATTTATCATTATTATTATTTTGTTGAATCGTTTGCATTTATTCTTTTTTGTTTTCTTGTTAAATTAATTCAGGATTCTTATTGCATAAATATTTACGTAACGATACTGTATATTGATGAAAAAGAAAATGCGAACAATTTAAATAAGGGCAATATAGTTTTAAAGAATTTATAGATATATATGTAAATAATTATATAATATACAATTCTGTAAACTGAAGAATGAATGTTATAAGCTGCTAGTAAGATTCGGAAAGTGTCCTAAGGTAGTTCTTCTGAAT